>PVIR01014080.1:0-41094 GCA_004026965.1 Petromus typicus | reverse complement strand
TCTGAGATTTCTGATAACTCTCAGAGAAATGAGGATTAGAAGTGATAGAGACATACATTTAAATCTCTGCTTTGTGAAAATAGGCAATTTATCTATTTTCTAAACACTTGTAAATTTATCTGAGTTGGTTATAATTTACCACAGATTACTGTTCTTAGGTTTGGGTATTCTATAATTAAATTTCATTTTTCAGTTGCTGGCAGGCAAGTGGTCAAAGTTCAAAACATGATAAATATTATTTTCCCTCCTGTGCTGTTAGTTTCATTTTCTCCTTTGCCTTCATACATGTGCTGTGACTGAATTCTATAACATCACCTAGTAACAAAAATGATCTTTGGGTTCTTTGATCATCACTATGTGAAAAGCAGTTTGTCAACAAACTCCATGGTGGGATTTTGCTTTTAGATTTTCTAGAAATATGAGCAAATCAGCTGAACTAATCCATCATATTTCCAAATCACTTTAGTCTTCAATTTAATTTTGAACTGCTCTGATTTAAGAATGTTTTCTTTTGCAGAGATTGCTTCTCTGTAAAGATAGTATTAAGCTGCATTGTGCATGTGTCTTCTTGCTCTAGGCAATTCCTTTTTCTATTCCCAGTCCATTCTTTTGTGCTTATAAGAGTCACAGTAAATGCTGGAATACCATTTTTAGTTGATTGCTAGCTTTGATAGTGTGAATATGGAATATAATATTTCCATAGAAATATTTTGAAATCATTCTTGCAATGATTAAGTTTTGGATATTCTTGGAGTCCCCTTTAAAGAAATTCAATTCAGCGATGCTTTTTCAATATTTTAAAAGATCAGATCTCTGATTAATATCATTTTGGTGGAGGTTGTGGTTTCCATTTGCATGCTCTAGGGTGTGAAATTTGCAACACCGATCTATCAAAATCCACTCATCACAGGCCAGGTTTGCTTAAATCCCCAAGCTGCGATTTAAAAATAATCTCTTCTCATTGTCCCTTTGCCCTTTAAATGTTGTATCCCGCCCTGCTTGAGCAGGGGCTTTTACAATCACCTACAATCCTCCTGCATCAGTAGAATGATACATTTCACATACGTTTCTAGGATCCTGGAAATGCCGTCCTGGAAGACAGCTCTGCAGGGTTCGTTTTCAGAAAGATGGGTGGAACTTGCCAGCTGAAACTGACAATTCTGTGCCTAATTGAGCATGCAGTTACTCTGAACACACTAGCATCTCCTTCGAATATCTTAAAGACAGTGTAAAGCCCCAGGGCGTTAGGCAGGAGAGGAGCCATGTTATAAAAAAATTGACGAAGTTCCTTGAGTCTGCAATCAACTTTCCCCCTGGTTATTTCCTGCATTCTGCATTTACTTCAGTGTTTATGTCTGTATTAGAATCAGAAGGAAGGAAATGCTGAAAATTACTGTAAAATAATGTCTTCTATTTGTAGACTAAACACAAAGCTTACCATCTCCCAGTGTATTTTCTTATGGCTTTAATTTATAAAATGGAAGTATTCCCCCAAGTGTATGAATTTTAAAATTGACAAAATGTAAAGGCTTTTGAGTTTTAGAGAGCACTTACAAAATCGTGTCAAGTTAGATCTTCTAAAATAAAGAGAAGTTGAGGCTGGAGATTCCGGCGCCAGTGGTTCCGGCGCCTGTCTCTCAGGCACAAAGACCCTGGTTTGATCCTGGGTTAACCACATACAGTACTGGGTGTGGAGACTCTTGCCCAGCAGGAATCAGTACCATATACCACAGTGCCGGGCATAGTGGCTCATGCCTATAATCCCAGCACTCGGGAGGCAAAGGCAGGAGGATTGCTGTGATGTGAGTTGGAGGCTGAGCTCAAGGCCAGCCTGAACTACAAAACAAGACCCTGTCTCAAAAAAGAGAAGTTACATGCATTTTTATCCCATGATGGTCAGTAATAAACTTATATCAATCCTTGAAAAGGTAGGATCGTTTTTTAGTATCAGCATCCAAAACTACAAACTTTTCATTATTCTGTGAAATGAAATTAATACAGTATTTTAGACCTATTTTCTGGTTTTGGCGCTGGAATTGGATGTAGGGCCTTCCTCTTAGGAGGCAGGTGTGGAACTACTAAACTAAATCTCCATTCTCCTGTACAATGTAATATAATGAAAGAAAATTATAATGGTCGATATACTCTTTCCTATATTCAGATATCCCAAGTTTAAGGATAATCTCCCACAAAACTTGAAAGTAATTGCGAAATATTTACTCACCTTGTAGTGAACTTTTACTAAAGTGAACCTTTACTAAAGTGAGTTTAAAAAAGATACAAATTACAAAATTTCAGAAACAGAGAAAGTAGATAGTGATGGTGGATAGGAGTTGTCAGTGCCTTCCCGGAAGATGAAGAGCAATAGCTCATAACTGGCTTCTTAGAGAGAATCTTTTCTTTTTTTTTTTTTTGAGGTTTTTTTGAGACAGGGTCTCGCTTTGTGGTTCAGGCTGGCCCTGAGCTCAGCCTCAAACTCACATCACAGCAATCCTTCTGCCTCTGCCTCCCGAGTTCTGGGATTACAGGCGTGAGCCACCATGCCTGGCACTGTGGTATGTGGTAATGATTGCTGCTGGGGTGAGTCTCCATGCCCAGAATTGTTATGTGGCTACTGGGGATTGAACCCGGGCCCTTGTGCTTGCAAGACAGTTGCTAGAACCACTGAGCTATATCCCTGGCCCCAGGGTGAATCTTTTTAACACCATCGTGCTGACAGGATGGTGGTGCAGAGAGAGGTGATACCTTTCAACAGAATCCTGAAATCTCAGTGTTGAATTGTATAGAACATCTCAACTGTGAGGATGTGAAGTCATCTGGAAAGGATTTCCATGTGAAAGTCTGTAAAAGAAGCAAAAGCACTATATTCTCAACACTGCTGCTACAAATTTATTGAGATTAGTTTGAAAACATCCCACTCCAACGTTGTCATATGGCCTCAAATTTATTTTTAATGATGATTGGTCAAAATAACCAAAAGACTCAGGGAGGGTATCAAATATTTACACTGGAGGCTTCATCTCACCTGGTATGACCTTCAGCCTCATTTCACTCCCTGACTTCTAACACAGGAATCCCAGCTTTGTCACATAGGTCACCCAGGAGACTCTTGGTGAGGAAAATCAATCAGAAGACAACCTCTCGAGAGTCAAGGCAAAGTAAGTCCTTGACTTGAATAGCTGGTTTCATATATGCTTCAAGTTTAGGATTTAGTTGTAAATTGATATGCTGTTTTGTAAATGGAAAAGAAATAAATGGACAGAAAATAAATAATTTAGGTCATAACATCTAAGAAGCAAGATAGAGACTATCATTACTCATTGATTAAGACAGAAAAAACATATGCCAAGTTTTAATGGGTGGAATTTAGCAATAACAACAACAACAACAACAACAACAACAACAATAATAATAGTAATAGTTTTTTTTCTTTTCCTTTTCTTTTTTTTTGTCATATGGGGTATTGATAGGGCCATCTTACTGAAATATATACCCAATTTTATATTTTTGTTATATTTTTATTTTGAAACAAGATTTCACTGAGTCTCTGAGTTGCTCATGCTGCACACAAAATTGTGATTCTTCTGCCTCAGCTCCCAGTGTCTTGAGATGACAGGAACGAACCACCCCCTACAGTAACAATTTGTATAGCTGTTCACACTCAGGTCTGTTAAGGAGAGCACTTTCTGAGATAAATATTTCATTTAACTGAAGTTCAAAATTTATCTTCTATCATTAAAATTCATAGCAAGTTTATGTTGACACTAATCTTTAATGAGATTTTAAGTATTTCATTTTTCAAAATGGTATTTTATGCAGATAAGACTGATAATTAATTATATGCACCCACCACATATGAACTTTTAAACTTTTGTTCTGAAATAATTATAGATTCCCAAGATACTGGAAAATTTATACAAGTTGCCTGTAAATTTTCTGTCAATTTTCCTCCACAAGAACAACATTTTCTTTAACTCAGACTTTCAGAAGTAGAGGACTGACCTTGGGATATTGTACAGATGTGCATGACCCAGTTGAGCGATCACCTATTTCTGTATGTGTGTCTTTGTGTTAATTTATGCAACTTATCATATGTGTAGATATCTGGAACCATCACCTAAACAAAGACATATGACATAGGCTCTACCATTGCCCTGGTTATTAATTTATGGTAATCCTTAAACAGTCCCCTATCTTTATAATATCGGTCCCTCAAGAACGCTCTATGAATCCAACCACACAGCAGATAGTTTTTCAGTATTAGTTCTTTATATTCAGAATGATTTCTTTGATATTCATGTTACATGGGTCAATGGTATGTTACATTTTTATTTACCAGTGACATTATAGGTCAAAGAGTCACTTCTTGAAAGTCATATGGTTTGGATCATATTGCATCAGTCTATTACAAGTCTGTTCTCATAAGTCAGCTATCATAGTAAGAAGATATATGCCATCAAATTTTTAATGCATTATTTCTGTAGGTCTGTGATTTTCCAATCAAGTTTTCTTGGGGACTGAGTCAAAGAAAAAGCCATGGAACTTATTCCAGATTTATATCTATAAATCTATAGACTTATATATCTATTAATCTATATATTCAGTTTTCCTGCATTCTTATCAGTATTGACATTATCTCTTAAAATATTTTAATAAACTATTTTTAATGTATAAAATATAATTACATCTCACTATGGCTTTGATTTGAATTCCCATAATAGCGTAAAATGTTGAATCTATTTTTCTGTGCTTACTTAATATTACTGCAGCTTTTTTTGTAAAAATATCTATAAGGTCTGATAAAAAAGACATTATTTCAATTTTAAGAATTACTACACTTAAAAATATAGTAAAATAACTTCCTTCAATCCAAACATGCTTTTCATTTTTCCTTGCCATTTTCTGGGGCAGTGTTGGAAGTCCACTCTCTTGTCTTTAGATGCACTGTCTTGGCTGCTTCAGTGTCATAGATCTGTTAAAAATGTTTACTTCTTGTGGTTATTTGACTTTAGAGAGGAACTAGAATTCATCCAGAGCCAGTAAATAAGGCAGTGACTAAGGCAGTTCATGAGGTAGGTAGAGACAGAGTGTAACATTTTCACAAGCTTCCCATCTGTTGGATGGTGTTCGGTGATAGCTTCACTGTAGTTTTTGGTGTACAGGGTAAAGACACTTAGAAAAGGGATACCTTCCACAACTGAGCAAGCTGGTGACAAGGATAGTGATATCTGTAGTTCAAAGTGAGGGGTATATTTTGAAAGAAATTAACGGCAATATATACTCAACTCTACATATTTTTTTAAAAAAAATAAACATTCATCCTATATTTCAATTATACCTTCTGTTCATGCCTTTTGGCTATATTCTCATTGTATTATTTGCCTTTTTATTCAATTTTAAGAGTTTTTTTATACAATCTACACTGAATCTTTTAATTCAGATTGGTAATATTGTTGGTGAATTTCCAACATGCAACTGCATATCTTAACCCCTCATCATCTTAAAAAAAATTTTTAATTAAAGCTATTTATGCATTTTTATGGCTACCATATTTTAATGTCATATCTAAGAATGTTTTTATTCATCCTGAGGAACAATGAATCTGTACTATTGTTATATCTAAAATTTTACAGTATTTTTGACCTTATACATGCAATTCATTTTGCAGTTTTAATACAAAGCACAAGATGAGATAAAAGTCTCCCTTCCTTATTCCTGCAAATTTCTAATTTTACCAACATAACTATTTGAGAAGACTATTTTCTCCTTATAAATTACTCCACTGTCCTTTTCAAAATAAGCTGTTATTTAGCAGGGAAACCTCTTGGGAATCTTGACTGTGCTTCCTTGTTCAGGGTCACCATTTTTTCTATGAATCGAACACTGCTTTTACTGTTATAGAGAGATTAGAAAATTTTAACATGCTTAAAAAATACTTATAATTTTATTACTCATTCAAAATACCTCATTAAGAATTTACTTTAGTTTTAAAATTTTCAAAACCAATGGAAAGTTATCTTTAAATGTATCTAACAAACTTCCTTTACAAAATTGTGGAGAAATTAACTTCATGCATAAATAAAGTAAATAAAAGATTGCAAGAAAAATTGTTGATTATTATAAAACTATTATTAGATATTAAAATCACTAGAAGAGATATAGTAACACTGTTATTGGTGAGGGAAGCAGAAAAGAAAGATAAACCAAAAATCTAGTAATTCAACTTAGTGAAGCATTATATAATTTTGAAATCCTTCTTCCCAAATTTTTGTCTGCTCTCTTAAATAGAATTCTAATGAAAACTCTAATGAATAATATGAACCAATATAATCAACTACCTTTTTATGAACATAAGTCATCTTATAAAAAAACCATTTTAATGAATTTTGGAACTGATAACTATGGAAATTTTTCAACTATAAAAGTCTAAATACTCTAAAATTTAAGATGACAGTATATTTTTTAGATTTTTGTTTGTTTTCAGTCTTTTTATCCTCTCCTTGTGTCTTGCTTTGTTTGTTTTTAATTGTCCTAAGTAGATGTTTGAAATATATAAATGATTACATATATGTGTACATGACACAATTTAGCTCTTTTAGTTTCCTTCTTTTACCATTGTTACTCTTTTACTCCCTTGACCCTCTTTCCACTTACAAAATATTTATCTCTGTCATTATGAGAATCTAGCTATATTTTACCTTCTAATTTCATTATACTTTAAGTTTTTCATATGAAAGAAACATTGCAAGTTTCTTTCTAATGTTATTTTCTACTTTCAAATTGAACTAATAATGTAGTATCTTTGGCTTCTAATTTTACCAGCCAAACATTGTTCTTTAAAGATCTGTCAAGTAAGATTGAATGGTCTTTGAGTGAGAGTTAAATTATAAGATAACATACAAGCAGTAAATTGTTAATTAAGATGCCAACAATTAAGAATTTAACTATCTTTTCTAAAAATTTGCTATTTCTCTCAAATTCCAATGGGTTTCACCTGTTATTACTGTCTGACTTTTGTCAATAAAATATATTTAAGCATATTCAATATAATTTTCTTGCCTCTCTCCTTCTTTAATATTGGCCTGATATTTGCTTTCAGTCTGTGTGTGATAGGGTCTCACTTTGTAGTTCAGACTGGCTCCAAACTCACTATGCAGCCCAGGTGAGCCTTGAACTCACAGCATTCCTCCTGCCTCTGCCTCTCCATTGCTGTGCTTACTAGGGTGAGTCACTACACCTGGCACAGTGGTATGTAGTTACCAGGGATCGAACTCGGGACCTTGTGCTTGATTGCCATTTTTTAAAATGTTTAAAGTCATTGTTAGAAATTAACCAACAGTAATCTATGGAAATTATTCGTAAATAATTTAATTTGACTTCTCATGTTTTAATATGCTAAATTTAAAAAAAACAATAATCTGTGCTTTATATAAACTTTCTGTCATGCAGCAATAGATTTGAAGAGTCCTAGAGTGCAAAACAACTGGAATATTCACCACTCAGCTTGTTAATATCTGTTCCTGTAATGTTCATTTGAATTGTAATCATCATATATATAGACAAACCCTAATAACTTTTGCTATTTTGTCTTTATTTTTATATTTTAATGGATACACAAAATATATGAATTATACATACCAATGTGGTTACTCCTTAATGTTCAATATATGTAGCCAAAAGTACAGTGAATGTTTCAATAGTTTCTTAAAAATGTATTGTATTAACAGACACCTTACTGTTAATCTCCCTCAAATGTTCCTTACTCTGAACCACTAATCACATAACTCCCGCTCTTTTCTCAAGTTGTTCTGCAAATCCCTTTTCATGTCCTTAATGACTCTACGATGAATGCTCAATGACCTGAATCTACTTTAAAAAGTTTGTCTTTTGTGGTCTTTTTGACTTCAGGACAGAGCCAGATATTGCACGATGTCCAGTCCGGTGAGCTGGGGGCATCAGGACACACTGATCTGTTCAGAAGCTTCCCTCTACACGCATTCACTCAACAGCACAATTTAGTGTGTCTTTGATCATATCTAGTAACAACACTCATGTAAAACTTCTTGATCTGCTGTGGAAAGTGCTGAGAACATAGGGATAAGTGAAAGGCATATAGAAATATTCTAAGGAGGATTAATGGCAGTGTTATTTTTAGTGTGATTATTTTGACTTTGAATATGCACAGCATATTTCAGTCTCACCTCATATACTGCATAATGCTTAAATCACATTAATCATATCTATTTTCTCAGTTAAAATTTCTCGGTGGTGCAAACTTTCAAAATTATTTATTTTATTGCTTTGATATGTATCGTGTTACCTATAATCACCATAATGCATGCTAATCCCCCAGAGTGCCTTGCTCCTGTCTCTCTATACTGGAGTGTTCATTGATCCACCTTTCTCCATCTGTCCCTTCTCACTACTCCTCTTCCCAATGTTTGAAACCACCGCTGTAATCTCAACTTCCTGAAATCAACATTTTAAAAATGCCACATATCCATTGTGTGCCTTACTTTTTTAAAAAAAATTAACAGAATGAATCCAAGTTATAACCATGTTGTTACAAGTGACACGATTATGTTCATTTTATGGCTGAAAAGTACTCTATTCTGAATGTGTGCACCGTGTTTTCATTCATTCATATACTCATGGACACTTAGGTCATTTCCTCTTCTGCCTCTTGTGAATGGCCTGGAATGAGTATGGGCTTGCTGGTGACTCTTGGATATTCTGATTTAATTTTCTCTCAGTGCATATATCCAGGAGTGAGGCTGCTGACTCATCTGGTAGTTCTGTTTAACTTTTTTAGGCAACTGCACCCTGTAGGTTTTCAAAATTGTAGGAGCTTACCTTCACACCCCTTTTGGCCTGTGCCTCCTTTGCTTAATGTCCTATCTAGCAGTTCTCAACAGGTCTTTTTCATTAGGTGTTCTGATTGGAGTGATTTCTCACCGCGCCTTTTGTCTACATTTCCTTGATTAGTGATGCTGAGCATTCTGTCACGGACCTGTAGCTCCTCAGTGTGTCTTCTGAGAAATAATTAAATCTATCATGTGTCTGATTGAAGTATTTGTCCTTTTTAAGTATTAATTTGCTAGTTCTTCAGAATTTCTAAATGACTGCTCCCTGTCATAAGCACACATCATGGCAGACATTCTGCCCCCTCCTTAAGGCATTTTTACCCGTGTGTTGCTTTCTAGGGTTAACAAAACAATAGTGAGTACTTCTCCAATCACAGACCAAAGGATTGTATCAGTCAACTCATTTGCAGCTCTGTCTTCACACCTTCTCTATCATGTGTCATTAACATAAAATAATTTCTAGTTAAAATAAAAAATGGAGCATTATGCAGCCTGATGAGAATTCCAGCATTTCCAATGTTAGTGTCCTTCACAACTTGACACCTGTGTTATTGGTCCGACTGGCACTGGAAAGGCAGCAATAATAGGTAACTAGCGAAGTCTTGATCTACCTATAAAACTTTATTGGAAACAGACTATTAACTATTTAGAAGAGAAAGTTGAAAATAAAAATGAGTATTAATTAACAGTATCCTGGACTGTCTTTAATCTACTGAAGAGATTATTGTTATTTCATAGATATATGTGTTGGGATTTACAGTTGGACCTTAAGAAGTGAAAATAATATAGTGAGTTAAATAGATTTTTATCTCTTTTTGAGAAATGAAGAAAATGGAAAGATCTGAGAAGGAACAGTCTATGTTAATTATCTTATGCCTTGTGAGATACAGTGAAAATATTCTGCTCCAATAAAGTTTGTAATTAGAGATAGCTTTCCTCCAACTCGGAGCTACCAACATTCCAAACTGTAGACTATCGTCACACAATAACATACATATGTGTTATGTGTGAAAAGGTCATAGTGATACACTAATTTGTAATTTGACTCATTTGAGAACTGTCTTGTTAGACTCTTCTAAAACACACCAGCCTGTGTTTTATATAAAGGAAGAGAGAAAGAAATATTATGACATAAAAAAGGCTCCAAAGCTTCTTTGCAACATATACCTTGAAACATTTCTTCTTTTCTCCCTTCAGCTATTAGCGCGATTATACACAAAACATATGAGGATTGTTTAATGGCCCAGATTTCACTAGAAGAAATCTTATTACTTAGATCCTTTTAATATACAGCATCAGCAAATTGGAGAATAACTACCAAATGCATTTGACTTTGTGTATACTCTAGGACAAGACTCTTTATATCTGAGTGTGTTTTTAGAATTACCTAAATTTTAAAAATAAAATGTTCATTTATATTACATACTCAAACTGTAATAGGAGTTGTAGGAATGAAGACATAATATTCCAATAAGATGTTACTTTTAGAATGTTTAAACTAGAATCAAAATATTCTTATAGAGTTTAGAAAATGTTACCAGCCTTTTTAAATGCATAAATAAATGCATTTAGATAAAATATAACATGACTTTATCTTGGAACTACAGAATTACAACTTAAAATTAATACTTGCAAAGTACAAATTTCACCTAAAACCTAAAAAGTCAATCCAGTAAAGCAGTGTGTATAATTAATTTCTTAAATGTGTTTGAGTCAACTGATTTTTTATTGCTAAATTTGGCTTAACTCTCATAAAAATAGCCTCTCAAAATAGATGAAGATGCACATTGTAATATTTTGTTATTAAATACTTCTCAAGAACCAATGGAACTCTGTGATCCCATTCCTTGTTCTCCTCTGCCTCACGTCTTGAAATTGTTTTGATGATGACGGATAGATAGCACCATTATGAGATTTACATAACAATGTGACTAAACCATAATATTCTTCTTGAGGATGATACATCTCAAATAAAGGACAAACAGTAGCACACTGTTCACCAAACAATTGTGCAATCCATAAAATATGTTGCTCTCTTTTATTAATGTAATTAACTTAATTACAGAATTATTCTTCTAATCTGTCCTTCCTGCCGATTACTTAATATACCTACTGAAAGTTTGTCTTGCTTTCTGACAACAATCTAGAGGGAAGTTCTGCTTGCTTAAACACTCCTTAAAATTTCCAGACCTAATCTCAATCCTCAATGGTTTCCTTCAAATATAAGCAGAACATGTCTAATCCAAATATCCAAAACTGAAAACTTTTTGAACAATCACAGTGTATCAACTGTGAACTCATCCAACAGTTTTCATTTTCATTTTGTAGTATTCAAAATATAGACAAATTGCAAATATTATGTACAATTACCTTCCACTGGTGTGATAGCAGCTTATATGACATGTCAATGAACTTCATATTTAAATTCAAATATTTAGGATAACAGACCTGCTGTTGCTTGGTGACACTCCATGACTTCTATTTTTTTTTCTTCTTTTGCAACAATTAACACCCCCACTTGCTTAATTACAGGCCTGACTCTAGTATGCCTTTGATGAAGAATACTGGGAATTGCTGCCAGAAAGGACTGATGAATCCATGTGAGCCATAGCAGGTGGGACCACGTGTTAAATCCATTTTTCATCTTGGACACTCAGAAACTACCAACTTGGATTCACAACCAATTTGTTGCATTTCACAGATTTGATAGGAGGATGATTTGTGATCCTGTCTAGGTTATCAAAAGTTAAAACCTTTTACTTATGTTGCATTTCAGCAGCAAGGTTATATGGGACATGAAATAACCCAGTTTTATCTAGTATGTACTTTGATAAAGCATAAGTCGTAACCAAGAGATAGTTAAGTAAGGAAAGAACTCACCCGAGTAGGGGTGTGAACACTTGCTTCAAAGCAAAGTCACTGCTCTTTTAGGGTGAAAGTTCTTTACAGAAATTTGGCTTTTTTCTGAGTATAGATTCTTTTTAAAGATGTTAACCTAGTCAGTTAATTCAAGTATCGCCTGCTTTGAGCCATTTTCATTTTATAAGATCTATTTCTATCTTACAAAAATAATTATGTACAGACTCAAAGGTTGTCCCTGAAGGACCATTAGTTCTTTGCAGACATCTAACATTTACCACGTACAACTTTATTCTCTATAATGAGAATAGATTGTATACATGTAGTAATAGAGCATAGATTCATTTACAGAGGTTAGTTTTTTATTAGCTTAATATTTTGCAAAGGCATTTATTTAGTTTTTACAGTGTCTGTGTATTAAGTACATCCAAGCCTATGGCACATACTTGATTTTTTCAATTAGGATATCCATTTAATATGACCTCAAAAATGTGCCATAATTTTATTTTCTTCTTGTTGTTATCTTTTTATAGTCACATAAAATAAACTTACAGACCATCTTATATAGGTTACAACATAATTATTTCTACTGCATCTGTGAGCACTGAAATTCCTAGTTATCACATTTAGGTTTTACTCCACACCATCCTTTGATGCCTCACTTTCTTACCCACAGCAGTTTTCTCATAACCTCTTCACACAAATCTCTTATTATAAAGTTCTCAAGTGTAAATGTAGTTACTACTCTTCCTACTACTCTTCCTAGAGGAAGACCAAAGCAAGGATTGTGTTTAAAATTCACTTAGAAGCTGAGATTGCACATTACAGGAGTTAAGAAAATAAATGATATATTTAAATCTCCTTAGTGTTCTTTAGTGACATCTACTATGAAAACAACCTTTTTTAGTCTGTATCTAATTTTAGTGTACTGTAAACCTTAGTTATAAATATCACAATGCCTTACTCCTTTTATAACTATTGCTACATTTTTCTATGGTTTCCAAACATACACTATATGACTTTTGAGGCAGAGTTGTAAACTGTCAAGATATATATATATATATATATATATATATATATATATATATATATATATTGAATATTTGTAACATACTGTGGAATGATCTCAGTGAAACAGATTTTTATTCTATAAAACATTTTGGGTGAGTAATTTTCTAACTTCCTGAATAGAATTGATACACTATTCTAGTAAGTATAACAACATCTATCTAAATTTTGTCCTCAAATAATTCCTCCAGGGAGATAAATACTTTGTCATTTCAACTGAAAATTGTCCTTTGTAGTGATAACCAGATGAAAGTTTCCTACACTTACTATCAAATATTAGAAGTACTAGGTTCTCATCCACTAGATAATAAAATAGATTTATGCTATGAGGTTAACTTGCCTTTAAATAACTGAGATCTTCTATTCCTTAGAAATACTTTCTGAGATGAGTTTATTTTCAGTGATGAAAACATTACATTAAATATCAATTATGCAACCAGAAAGGAGTTTGTGCAATTGAGGAGGTTCTATTTCATAGCTGTATGCATTCTGGAATGGGTGTCAACTAAGAATTAAAGGTAGAGAAGATCAGATCTTGAAACAATAAGTGAAGGGCTTCTGGTCAATATGAAGGGACTATTCAATCCTGTAGGGTCCAACATTCCATTCCTTGGTGGAATCTCTCCTAATGCATCCATATGGTAGTTAGAGGATGTGTCTTCCCAGACCTGGAAACTGGAAGATAGTTGCTTGACATTTCACTCAAGACTTTAAATTTTTTAAAAAATATGTTTCTTAAAAGTATTTTTCCTAGTAGATTATAGTAAAGTATAGACAAAACAAAAATATCCAAGGAGAATCTAAATGAGAGAGACATTTCTGAAAGGGTATTAACTTCCATCCGAAACCTCACATGACTTGAGTGGAACTTGATCAATAAATTATTCTTTTCTCTTTGAGTTATGGTCATACTTTCCACTGAACTCTTAGATTCAAATTAGTTCTATAAAATCATTACTTAAAACATTTTTTGTATACATTAGTTTGAATTAGAAATCATTCAACTACAAACAAATATTTAATTTAAAATATTACAAGTTTAATTTTTATAAAAATATTTTGATGGCAATCATGATATTTGGAAGAAATGTTTGATTACATAAAATACACTAACTGTTCTTACTTATCTTAGTAAATAAGAACAAATGTAAAATATAATCATAATTTTATAAGGGAAAAGATTTGGAGTAATTATATTAAAATCTCTGCATAACCATCTTGACCAATGAAATAAAAACTATTGAGAAAAGTCCACATAGTAATGATCTTAAAGAGAACATATGTGGAACAATTTCACATTATACTAGTGTATATAAGACATGTTCATATATTTAATTATATTTAATTTCATCAAAAACTTTGACAAGTTTTTATTGCATATTTAAGAAAAATAAACTATGAAACATGAATTATTCCATCATTGCAAAACAAGTATGAAGCAGAAATTGGCTTCTAACTTGAATTAGTGTTAAATCACTTACTTTGTGATAAACACAATAATTTTAAAACTATATCAAAGATGGTCTGGGAATGGAAGGTGTAAATGAGGTCCAAAATGTATAGTAGGCATCATGAAATAAAGAAAATTGTTGAAGGGAAAGCCAAACTAGGATGGCAAGGGACAGCAAATAAAGGGGACAAAAAGTGTAAAGGAAACAATGGGAAAAAAATGTCTATGTTTATGGGGATGTGGAGTAGTTAAAGGGAGGGAAGGGAAAAGGAAAAATGAGAATCAAGTTATATCACATGCAGTGCAAATTTTCAATTATGAATATGATCATAACACATGCTTAAAGTGTACCAATAAACTCAATTTAAAAAAGCTATTGAAAAGTAATGGATCTTAATGTACAATAAAGAAGTAAAAATAAGTATCAAAAGGATTTCATCTCACTCCAGAAAGAAGGGCTGTTATCAAGATTAAAATTATAGGGGCCAGGAATTTAGCTCAGTGGTTCTGGTACCTGCCTTGCAAGCCTAAGGGCCTGGGTTCAGTCCTCAGTAACCACATACAACAATGCTGGGCATGGTGACTCATGCCTACCAGCAACATATCACAGTGCAGGTTGTGGTGGCTCACGCCTGTAATCTGAGCACTTGGGAGGCAGAGGCAGGGGGATTTCTGTGAGTTCAAGGCTGAGCTCAGGGCCAGCCTGAATTAAAAAAAAAAAGAATTAAAACTATAACAAATGCTGGATGGATTTTAGAAAGAGAGGGACCCTTGTCCACTGTTAGTGGTGATATAGATTGGTGCAAGCACTGTGGAGATCTGTGTGGAGATTTCATAAAAATGAGGATTAGAAGTCTCATTTGATCCTGGTATTTCTCTGCTTACTCTATTCATAATAGAATAAAAAACACCATAACAATGATGTACGTGCACCCATGTTTACAACACCACTTTTTGCAACAGATAAATATTGGAAACAGCCAAAATGCCCATCAAATGAAGACTAGATAAAGATGTGGTGATGTGGTTTTATTTTATTTTTTTATAAAAGGGAGTATTATTCAGCCATAAAGACTAGAAAATTAGAGACAGTTATAACTAAATGGGTGTACCTTGTAGCTGCACTCATAAGTGAGATAAATAGGACACAGATGAGTAAAGACCATATTGTTTCTCTAATGTGAGAAACTGAAGATATGAATGGGGTTCAAAACGTGTAATAGTATTGTGAAATAGGAAATCTTCAAAGGAAAAGGAGATGGGAGGTAGAGGAAACAAAGAAGAGAAATAAAAACATTTGATGATAAAAAGGAAAATAACTGAAATATTATGTATATGGGGGTGGAGGTTGAAGGGAAAGTGAGTGAACAGGAAAAAATGGGAATTGAGACACACCATGTACAGGTACAGATTCTCACAGATGATGTGATCATAATGGATTCCTAAAATGTACCAATACCCTCAAGAAGGAAAAGAAAATTTGCTCAGGATAAGACATATGTGAAGAAACATATATTTGAAATCAGGATTTTGGATTTTGTAAATTGTCTTATATGTACAACAAAGATACTGGACATCCTTGTACTTCATTAAAAAATTAGATTTACTTGAATAATTTTTTCTGAAATATTAAGAAATGTGAAAATCATGTATAATATTTAATAAGACAAATATAATGAACAAAACCAGTAATGTCCTTCACATATTTATTAATTAATCCATTGTTCATTAATTAGCAACCCTGTTTCAGACATTAAATTTAGCTTTGGAGTTCCAAGTGAGAAAGAGATAAGGTTTCTGTCACGATAGTAATGATATCTACTCAGGGCGAAATGTGTGGTAAAGAAGGAAACAGGAGACAGTCAGTGCAGACAGACTAGCTTCTATGAAGATTTTTGTCCTGTTTCTCAATCCCTAGTATACATTTTGGACCTCATTTATACCTTCAATTTCTCACAGAGCAACAATATGGTATTTACACATCTGTGTCCTAGTTATCTGATTCATCATTTAAAATGTTAGATGAAAATTTTCTCAGTGAATTAATGCTTCTAAGTGATACTCATTTATGGGTATACTATTTGACCACTTGAGGCTTATTCTTTTAAAATAATATATAAGTGAAAAATACATAAATGTATACATTTCAGTGTAAAGGAGAAGAATGTACAATTTATTTTCTAATTTATTATTAAATTCTCCATCTGAAAAATACAATAGCCTCCAAACAAAGACTGTAGCATTGGGAGGAGAACATACTAGAAAACTATGTCAATATTTACTTCCTGCCTTACTTATTTCACTGGATTCACTCCTCATCATGATATTTTAGTTTATTCAAGAGCTATGACATACATAGAAAAACAAAACTTCAGTTTTAATATAATTAAAAACGATTCACATAAATATAAACATTTTGGAAACATTTCAGCTCTCTCAATGTCCACATTTGTGTTTAATTATGGTGGCTGTACCTGAAGATACGTTATGATATCAAAAATAAAGATTAAACCCAATTTAAAATTTGAAGGTGATATATTCTGTGTGTGAGTAATTTGCTTTTCTCCCTTGTTATGTACTGTCACATAATTACATATTTGCTATGTTTTTATACAACTAGAAAGACAAAGGAAAGACATGTTCTGGTACTCTGAACTATTGAATCACAAAAGGCAATATAGATGATTGGTCGCAGTTAAGAAAAACACTCAGAGATGATGTCAGAAGCTCCTGCTCAAAAATTCAGATTTGCTCAGTGCTTTTGAATCTAAAATTTCTTATGGAGTGAGGTAGTGGAACTTCGTGCTTTCAACATTCTCTTATCATGTTTTAAACCCCTCTCAGAGTAAGGGCTTATTAGGAAATGTGTCTCTTTTGCCCCCAGGTGTATTCCATAGAGAAACAAATAAATGTAAGAGCGAGTAATCATTATGTTGGACAGGCAAGAACATGAAAACAAATCTTTAAAATATTATTTTCTCACGTGTATATGGTAGTTAATGTTTTCATACCCTTTTCAGGATTTAATAAAATTAAATTGTATAATTTAAATAGATAAATATTTTCTCACTTGGGTCCTTAGAAAAAATGTCATAGTGATTAAACCTCTGATTGATTTACTAGGTATATATTATTTCAGAGAAGGGTAAGACCCCACCAGCTACCTTACATGATTTTACAAAACACATTTTGTTAAGATGTGTGAATCCAATCACTCTCTTATTCATGTTTTAGGAAAACCAGCCAGTGTGAAACTTAATCCAATTTCCAATCTAAAACTAGGAACTGCTTTGGAAGAAAGTGGCTGGAAATTTTCAGTACATCAAATTAAAAAAAAAAAACAAAAAACCTGAAAGAATTCTTAAGTTCCTTCATGTCATGTCAATATACACAATGGAAAAAGTGTAAAAAATGTGCTAACATTGAAGCATTGTACAACTATTTCTTTTTTTTTTTTTTTTTTTTTTTTTTTTTGAGACAGGGTCTCACTTTGTGGTTCAGGCTGGCCTTCAGCTCAGCCTCAAACTCACATCACAGCAATCCTCCTGCCTCTGCCTCCCGAGTGCTGGGATTACAGGCGTGAGCCACCACGCCTGGCACTGTGGTATGTGGTACTGGTTGCTGCTGGGGTGAGTCTCCACGCCCAGTATTGTATGTGGTTATCGGGGAAACGAACCCGGGTCCTTGCGCTTGCATGACAGGCGCCGGAACCACAGAGCTAACTCCCCGGCCCTGTACAACTATTTCTTTACAATCTAGTTACTCTATTTTGAAAACATAGTGAGTCAAGTCTTAAGGTACAGTCTAAGTGGAAATGGATTTATGAATCCTGGTGTAAACTTATAAAATGTAGATATGAAGATTCATGAACAAACTAAGAGCACAAAAAACCAAGGAAGTGTCTTCAGTGAAATTATTTTCCAAAATAAGCCATGATTTTATAAACAATATGCTTTAACAATTAAAATGCATTTTCAGAATTCTGAGAAATGGTGTAGTAAATGTTGGCAGAGAAATACTAAAATACATAAGGGACAGATACCTGCTTTGATCTAGTTAGGCAATTTCATAACAAAAATAATTTATTAACATAATTATTTTTTATTTTAAAAATAGTCCTCAGTGAAGACTGATGAGGAGACTTGTATAACTTTGAAAAATAAGTTGGTAAGAAAGTAATCAATAATGAGAAACAATGAACGTATACTTCCAATGACATTTTCTAGAAGAAATTTTGATAGTTTTACAAAATACAATATTATTTTTTCATTAAAATTGAGGCTTTTAAAACACTATAACTAATGATAATAATACTGTTAGTTACTTGATATAAATTAATCTCAGAAAGCTAACTATGATATAATCCTAAGTGAAAAGATAAATATAAAAGTATATTAAAAGTCCAATTTTAATATTTTTAATGAAATAAATTCATTAACTTAAAAATTTTCTAAAATACAACATTCAGGAGATTCCAGAACATTGACAGCATTGTACAACTAACTAATTTTTGTTATTTCAAAACAAGCTTTCTGCCTGCTACCATCCTTCCTAACTCTCTGCCAAATCTAGCTGACCACTGAGAAACTCTCTTCTCCATAGACCTTGCAGGTTTCTTTCATTTTCTTTAAAACAGACCATGCTCTTAACAACGATCAAGAGCTAACATATACTAAAGTGATTTTTCTGAGGAGGCAGTTCCTTGCTGACACCTTAATCTGGAATCTCGAGTCTCCAGAACTGAAAGAATAAAATTCTCTTATTTTAGACCCCTTAATATTTTAGCAGCCCTAGCTAACCAACACACCAATTTATAGCAAGCCACTATTCAACTTGGACAGGTCAATAGCTTTGACTCCATTACTCACATATTTTATATGAACACAAAGGCATGCATTCATGAAAATGTCACCGTGATGTTAACTTTCCTCCTGAGAATTACAGCAGTTTGGAACTGAAAGATTTAAAAGTCGTCACTTCTCCCCAATTCTCTATTATGTATGCAAAACATTAGATTAAATAGACAAAAATAACAAATGATTGAGTTTCAATAATATATAGATAGAAAATTATGTGAAGTTTTTGTAATGCATAGATAACAAACTTGATGCCCAGAGAATCGAAATGGGTGGTATCTTGACATGGAGAGGTCAGTGCAGCAAATGAAAAATGGACTCACTTCCCCTCCGAGTGTGGTGTTCACTTTTGCTTCACAAGACACAAAAATTATGAGATGGGCATGCATTTCCATTTAGTTTATTAAAAATTCAAAGTACTTATGACAATTTTATAAGTATTCCTATAATATACTTTTCATGAAAATAAGAAATATAGGACAATATTATCTATTGAAATATATTTTTTAAAAGCTTCTACAAGATTTTAAAATTATGAAAATAGAGTTGGGTATGTAGCTGACTGGCTCTGCCTGGTAAGAGCAAGGTCCTGAGTTTGATTCCTGGTACTGGATAAAGAAAGAATTGTAAAAATATATGTGAATAACAGGCTATTTATTCATTTATTATTATTTATTATTTTATGATTATTTACATGTGAATAATAGTGTATATGCAGATATTAAAATCATATGAAAACTTCATTAGGGAAAATTGACACAAGTTTTCATTCATGGCTTAAAATAGCCACACAATCTGGATTTTAAGATTCTCAAATAAATAGTATTTTATTAGCATTTATTGAAGTGACTTGATTCCTTTGATTTAAACTATGAAAAGTTTCAAAAGGTAGACTTGAAAATATATATTGTTAAAATAGACATAATACTGAGAGACACGTGGATATAATACTTGTTGGTGTGTATCAATCTGATGAAAAATAAAATGATGTTGTCATATCATGTGCATTTGTTATCTACCTGTGGGTGCTTTAAAAAACAGCTGCATTTTCAAACTCTGAGATCTAATTTCAAGGTATAATGTTTAAATTACCAATCACTTACCCCACTCCTCCTCATAGATTTCTCCATTGAGAAATTGAGAGGGAAGAAATTGCTTTCCTTCTAAAAATATTATAGTAATTCATTCATATATATGAATATATTATGTAGTTTATGCAGGAAAAGGCAAATTTCACCTGCCATTAAATAAGCATGTTAAATTTACATATCTAATGAACAGTAAATATGAATGAAAACTATATTAATGATTTAATTTAGACATTTTATGATTTATAAACAAATTCAGTACAAGTCTGTGCCATAAAGATATATTTTTTATAGTCTGCATTTAAAAAGTCTGTCAGAAAATTCTTTTATTTTGCTTAGTAACAGAATTTACAGCGTTTGAAAAATACCACTTGTCTAAATATTGTCACCCAAATTTATTACCTATTCTAGGAAGAACTGAGTGCTCTATAGATTGAGAAGTCCTGAAGAAAGATATTAATACTAATAATGTATTGACTAAAAATATTCAGTTAAATGTTCACTAATACTGTAGATATGTAATACATCATAATATTAATAAAGGTCAAAATGTTTAACAGTTTTTACTTGTAAATTATAACTCAACAAGAAACAAAAGCTTTAGCAAATTCTTCTTGTTAATAGTCTTCTTAAGAGTACTCATTTGTATCTGTCACAAACTTATAAAGCAAATAGTAAGTTTTAAACATAGATTATAGAGTCTCTACACAGAAATCACTTGGCATGATCCAGATGAAGAAATGGAGACCGAGAGATGAAGTAACTGCCCTCTATGCTATAGATAAATACTCAGAAATGGACTTCAACCTCAGGTCCTTAACTGTTGACTACATCAGCCCAATCTTTTCTGTATCACACTGAAAACTCCTTTTATAGTATACTATTACTTCTATTCATTTATTTCTTTCCTTCCTGTTTATTATTATTATCATCATCAGGTTTTTCATAATACTCACATATTTTCTGAAAACCACATGTTCTTCATCTAAAATTGTTCTATACAGGTTTACCAAAGTGTTTATCTAACATCATCACTTAAATTAATTTTCTGGTTTTTTAAAAAATCTGTTCCTATCCAGAAAATCTATTTCTTTTTTTTTTTAAATATTTAAGTCTATTCTGCTTCTGAGGGTTTTCCTTTATTGGAAAGTCAGTAACTATTACAAGGAATTTCACTGTACTTGAAAAACAGAGATGATAAAAGTTGTTTACAAATCACTATTTCAAAACTTCATACTTTTAAAAATGAACTTAAATTGTGGCTCAATCTCTTCTCATAGCACTTAATTTTTCTTCTGTCCTACGGCATTCTATGTAATCAGTGCTCTTTTCTGTAACTTTGAATTGCTAGGGTTAGCATATGGTCAGAGTGTGCTCCCTAAACGGTTGATATGTTGAAATTTAATCTTTATTTTAAAGGAATAAGACCATGAGAGCTTACTCTATGATGTAGATGGGGCATTTTAGAAGTTATGTGTAATAGATAAGTCACCAGGGTGCAGCCCTCTGCACTTAACGTTGGTACTTTATAAGAAGTTAGAGAGATTAGAAGGTAGAGATACACTTGTGCTTCTTGTCAGTTGCTATTTGACACTGTCTTACACATGGAGAAGAAAATCATCTTCAAATATAGACTTTAAACCTAGGACTAGAGTCATGCATTGGAAACTCACTCAGCTTCTGGTATTACATTATAGTAACAAAACAAATTAATAATACTTTTATTTAACTAATACTTTGAAAATTTTAACAAGCAATGATTGTAAAATGGCTTCCAATTATTATTTCTTTTACATTTATTTCAATATTATGCTCATTTCAATACTTTTAATAAATATGAAAGTTTTAATTTTGTGAAGTTATAATTCTTGAATAATTGTAAATACTCAAAATAGTTCAAATATTATTTAACTCATTTTTTCTTGTTGAGTGAAGAATAAGTTCCTGAAGAATTATAGAATTTAGCTATGAACATGTTCATGAAGATTACAGTCTTTTGACATTTACAAAAATCTTTTGATCAAAGTTCATTTATTTGAAAAATATATGAAGTATATGCAATGAAGTGAAAAGATTAATTTTACTATTCACAGATCATTAATTTAATTTGGAAATGGGTTTTAATGATCTCTTGAAAAACAAATATTCTTTTGAATGCTGAATTACAATAGAAAAACTAATAATATCATTCAGGTAAGTCAGGTAAAAAAATCAACCTTGTTATAGATATTAAACTAAAAGTCTAACTTGTATTTATTTGGCTTAATCCTTTCTTAATAAAACTAATTGTAGTTTACATGAGATCAAGTTATTCTTAAAGGTATTGCAAGACATAATATTGTTAGGATTAATATGCATATTTTAATAACATCGATCATGTATAAATTACTAATTTTTTATTTAGAAGCAAATACACATATTGTCTGTATTCAGAAATTGAAAGTCTATGAATTCACTTTTCTTTTTATTTCTGCTTATTTCATATAGACAATTATATCATTAGTTGCCATCTTAAAAGTAGGATAAATAAGAATTAAAATATTACAGACAAGTATATGAGTATATGTGGCAACTAGAGAAATATTTTTATACTTTTGTTGTATTAGCAAATTTTTCTGATGTTAAATGCTTTCAAAGGAAATAAAAACCAAGTATAACATTGATAACTAATGTTAATCTTTTCACACTTAATATAATCACTCAAAGTGCGATCTTAGTAAAGTTCGTCAGCAAAGTATGATGTTATATCGATCAGAAAACTGAAAATTTATCAGCGCCAAATGGTGCCAGAAAGAAAGCATCCTGAGTTTAATAAATACCATAAGTTGACATTATTCACATCACCATAAATAAATAAAATTATAAATTAGAAACGGGTCATATCACTTCATGAACTCATAATGTACAGGATAAGTTGCAAATGAATTCTGTAACTCAAGTCAGAATGCCGTAATATTTTAAAGCTGTGGGGAGTGGTCTCTGAAAAGACACAATTGACAAATCGAGGAAAGATGCGCATGCGGAGCTGCAAGTCCTGCTCAGGGTTTCAGGCTCTTTCTGGGGCTCGCAGCGCCGCCTCTGTGTCCTTTGATTAGCAGATTCAAAAGTTTTACACAGACCAACTAAAATCTTAACTTTCACAATATTTTTCATCATGACCTTTCACCTCCTCACTAAGCTGTTATGGTAGGAAATAAAAACACTGACTAATCCTCAATGTTAAAGAATAATCCTAGAATAAAAACTTAATATTTTTATTTATTTATTTATTTAGTTTTAGTTTCAGTTTTTTTTTTTTTTTCTTCTTTTTTGCAAAGTCTTCACTTTGTAGTCCAGGCTGGTTGTGAACTCACTATGTACTATAGGCTAGCCTTGAACTAACTCAGCTATCCCTGCCTCTGACTCCCTAGTGCTGGGGTTACAGAGCCACTATGCCTGGCACTGTGGTGTGTGGTTCTGATTGCTGGTGGGCATGAGTCTCCATGCCCAACATTGTTATATGTGGTTACCAGGGCTCAAATTTGGGCCCTTGAATTTGCAAGGTAGAAGCTGGAATCGCTGAGATAAATCCCTGGCCCTCCAGATGAATTTTTGTTCAAAAGTTTAATTCAGTTCAAGTATTTCATGATTGATATTTTGTGTAGTTGACGTGTCTATTTATGACAGTGGAATATTGAGATATAATACCACTATACATTAGTGTATTCGTGCTTATCTGTATTAGTATTTGTCATATCTATTAATATTTATTTTTATAGTTGAGTGAAGTAGAATTCGGTGCATGAATATTTATGAATGTCATCTCTTCCTCTTGGGTTTTTCCTGTGTGCAGATCTAGTATTTTTCTTTGTCTCTCTTCATGAACTTTAGTTTAAAATCTACTTTTACTACAAATAAGATAGACACTACTGCTTTTTTTGTGGTTTCCTCTTGAGAACTATTTTCCAACCTTTTACTTGTTAGTTTATGATTTTTTTCTGAACTAAGTGTGCATCTTGTATGGAGCATCTTGTTGGACCTTGCTTCCTAATCCATTCTTCTGGTCTGTGTCTTTTAATTGATACATTGAAGCCACTGACATTAAAGGTTGTAACGGATACATACTAATTTAGTCTTGCCATTTTTTTCTTGGCTCTTTTATTCTTTGCTTTCCCCTTTTCTATGCAGTTTCTTGACTTATCCAATGAGTTCATTCTGCTGGAATTCATGGGATTGTGATGTTCACTGTCCTTTTTTAGATACTGTCTAGAATTTTTGGAATGTATGTTTTGCATTCATGAAGTTTCTTGGGTATTCTTTGTCATGAACGTATCTTATTTCCCTGTCCATTTTGAAGGTCAGATTTGCAGGATATATCAATCTAGGTTGGAGGTTGTTTTCTTTTAGGGCTGAAAGTACTTTCCTCCAGGCTCTCCTTGACCTTAGTGTTTGCATGGCAAAGTCTGCTGTAATTCTGATGGGATTTCCTTTATATGTGATTTGTTTCTTTTCTCTGACTGCTTTCAAGATTTTATTCTTCTTTTGAGTTTCTGCAATCTTGATTATTATCTGTGTAGATAATATTATCTACACCTTGATTATTATCTAGGTGTAGATCACAGCCATTTGGAGTCCTGTATTCTTCACATATCTGCATGTCAAATTCCTTTTCCTGTAATGTTTTATGTCATTACCTCTGTGAACAGGGTGTATATATTTTAGTAAAAGATATCTATATATCTTTTATAGTATCTCCTCTTTCTTAAATGACTCCAGTCTTTTTTTTTTGTTTGTTTGTTTTTTGTTTTTTTGTTAGGTTTTTTTGAGACAGAGTCTCGCTTTGTGGTTTAGGCTGGCCTCGAGCTCAGCCTCCAACTCACATCACAGCAATCTTCCTGCCTCTGCCTCCCAAGTGTTGGGATTACAGGCGTGAGCCACCACGCCTGGCACTGTGGTGTGTGGTACTGGTTGCTGCTGGGTGTGAGTCTCTAACCCCAGTATTGTATGTGCTTACCGGGGATTGAACCCGGGTCCTTGCACTTGCAAGACAGGCACTGGAACCACTGAGCTAAATCCCTGGCCCTCTATTCAGTCTTTTATAATTCTTCCTTTCATCATCAAGCAGCTGTTGGATTGATTTCTCATGGTCCCTTGATATTTTCTGAAAATTATTTCTTTCCTATTCACTGGTTGCAATACTGTCTTTTATGTGTGATATTCAGTAATCACATTCATTCATCTTACTTTTCAAACTTTCCTTGGAGTTTTTCAAACATATTCTATTATTTTCATAAACTGACATTTTATCATGGTCCTAATCCCTTCTTTAATGTTATTCAAAATAGGGTTCAAGGACATATAAAGATCACAAAAACCCTAGGTAACATATAGATGCTACATGAAAAAAGAGACAGAAGGCACAAACACAAAACAGAACACACTAACAACAGCTAGACCACTAAAAACTATATTCACCTTCCTCTTTCTATATTATAAAAAGAAGAAAGAAGGAGCAAGGACTGAATCATATTAATTTCAGGGAACTAATACTGATCAGAAGAAAAGAGAGGGTGAAGGAACAAAAGAAAATAGGGTCATCCAGCAGCAATGGACTGTTTTCTGTCTTGTAAAAAAAGAAAAGCTGAGAGAAGAAAGACCTGAAATTGGAGAGACAACAAGTAGAGAAATGAAGAGTGATCAGAAGTAAAACAGAGAATGCTAAGAAATAAAAGAGGGATCAGAAAAAAGAAAGAAAATGAACAACGGCTGCAATAGCACAGAGATTAGAGTTGACTAACAACACGGAAACAGCCCTCATCCCCTGTCTCGGTTCTGGCTGTAATTCTTGAGTTGAGCTGAATGAATTCCTGTCTTCCTAAACACTGCAAAAGTCCAGGATCCAGTAGGTGGGGATGGCTCCACACACTCACTAGTGGTTGTAGTCCACAGGTTTTCCTCAGTCTCCCAGAGGGTGCCTTTTCAACGTGGTGACCAGGGAAGAGTCACTCACTAAAAGCCTGTTCTTAAGTCTCAGAACCACCACTTACTTACTCATTGTGTGCAGACAAGTAAATGGTGTCCCTGAGGACTCCTCCCCATGTACTAGTCCTTTGAGAACTCAGGACCCAAGCATCAGTATATGCAGTATGCAGACAAGTAGATGGAGTCTTCTACCCTTAAATTTGTGATGAAAATGTACTCCTTCATGTGACTGTATTTGGAGATCTGCCCTTCCTGGAGTTAAATAATTTAAAGAAGATCATAAAGGTGGATTTTAATCCAATAACACTATAATTTTCTTCAGAAGAGGAAGAAATATATACACTCTTTATGGGAACACAGAGAAAAGTAAGAAAGAGATGATTGTATAGTTCTTCAAATTATTTTTCCAGTAAAATATGCTTGGGATAATAGACAATGGTCTAGTATCCATCTGCAATTAGTTGTAATTCATGGCCAAGGTGTAATATTAATTTATTAGGTTGATGTAACAGAAATCAGGAAAAAACTCCTGAAAGCCCTGTTATACTGCTGTCATTCAGCTGAACTGTGTCCACCCAGCTCAATTCATCCAAAGAAAAGTACCGGAGAAGTTTCAGTTCACTGAGCAGGTGTTGCTAGAAGTGCCAACTCCTCACACCAAAAGTTAAGGGAGAATAACACCAGAAAACATAATCCCTGAGGAGGAATCACTATGTGCAGTTACCTGTGCATATTAGTTAATGCTCCTAGTTTTAAACAACACATAATACCTTATGGGACATGAAAAGACAGATAAATGTTCCATAGGAAAAAAAACAAAATTTAGTCAACAAAAACTTCCTGAGGATAGAACCAGATGCTTTAACAAAGACTTCAAAATTGCCACCATGAATATGTTCAAAACATTAAAGAAAATAGTGAATATAAAATAAAATTTAGAAATGTTAAAAAAAGCAAAATAGAAATCCTAAAAAAGAAATGAAAATATCAGTGGACATGTCACTAGTGTTAAAATAGCAAAAGAATGCTTCAGTGACTGTTAAGATAAATTAGTAGTCAGTCTAGAGAAAAGAGAGGGAAAAAATGAAAAACTAATGAGTCTCAGGTAATTAGAGAACTTTAATTTACTTCACTAACATATAACTGAGAGGATTATCAGAAGGAAAGAAAACAAAGAGAATCAGAAGTTTGTTGATTAATAGAGGAAGAACTTTTTGAGAAAGCTTGATTTGTATATCAAAAGAGTTGAAGTAATTCAAAGTCAAAGCAGTTAAAAAATAGATATATCCTAGAAAAAAATGATAGAAATCAAAGAAAAGAAAATTCTGAAGAAACAGGAAAATGCTTTTTAGTTTACTGGATATTTTTCCGTAAGTTTAATAACTGATGTCTCCTCAGAATCAAGGAGGATTACCAGGCAACAAAAAAAACACATGCAAAGTGTGAGAAGAAAAGAACCACCACTTGAAACTCTCATGTACTGTATATCTATTCTTCTAATATGAAAGAAAAATAAAGACATTCAATATAAGAAAAGCTAAATGAAATTGTTTCTAAAATACTCTTTCACAGCAAATATTTACCAAATTTCTCAGATTCCATGTAAATTCACATAGAAATTCAAATCAGGCCATCAGCACTAACAAGAAATGAACACCCATTCAGTTAATTATGTAATTAAAATGGAGAATGCAAATTCTTATTTTTCCTCTCTCTTCCCTTTAATGACTTAATGGACAACTACATAAAACAACTTGTATGTATTAGTATGTTTGTGATTGTAACATACACAATTATGCTATAAACTATAATTGAGAAACCTGACAGAACAAATTATATATATTTTACTGGATGTATTATTATACATCTAATTAATTACATAAATCTTAATGATTATAACATGGAACTTCTTTTGATTTGTACATACATATTTAACTTTTCTTGAAGATATTTTTAGATAATGCTCCTCTAATCTATCACTTATTTATTATATTATAGAGATAAATGTAAAACAATGGAATGGACTAATAGATTGTTCATGCTATAAAAAATACTGCAGTATATTATAAAGCAATGATAAAATCATGAACATTTTGTTAAGTAAATGTACATATAAATTTATTAATTAAAATATAAAATGATAATCATTTTGACGCAAAGAAAGGTAATACATATACAAAATGAAAATTCCCTTTCAATGGTAATCATCCTTTTCTCACCTATTGCTCATAATGGACATATAATTAGTATGTTCTATAGCAAACTAATTATGAGCACATCACACACTTATAGATCAGTGGAAAATGAGAAATACTGGCCATTTTATATGTCCATTTGTACAACTATAACTCTCTCCGGATGGCCATTTCATTGAAACACAACTGTTGGAATCAACTGTGTTGATATCTATATAATCTCATATTTCAACTTACTTATAGGACTTTAACTAGAGAAATATATGACTTTTTTCCCACAAAATCCACTCCACAAATGCTCTAACTAGAAACAACTAATATGATGATACATTTGTTGTAGTGATGAAACAGTGCAAGTCTATATTGCAAAAAGACTAGGAATTATAATATTTCCAGTTGTAAAATTAATTGTATTTATTTTCATACTTTATATTTTACTAATTCCTGGTAAATAAGTGATGAATTTTCAGCTTAAAGTTCTGCATTTCTATGTCACCTCTAGATACTCAACCTCTGGGTGAGAAAAAAAACAAAAACAAAAACAAAACAAAATCCTGGTAATTATGTGGAGCACACTTTAAGAACTCCCCCCGTCACCTCCTGGCTCTGTAATTTTAATTACCATTAATATAACTTTTGCTATTTGAAGAACAAAGGAAGGAAATTTTTCATATTTCCTAGAAGCAGATTAAGGAAATAGTGGGTAAGGTGATCGTTTTACCTTTTTCACCATGATTGATAACATAGACAAAATATATATAATTCTAAACTCAATTTCTTTTCTTTTTTTTTTTTTCCAGTCCTGGGAATTGAATGCAAGGCCTTTGCTCTGAACTACATACTCAGATCTTGTTTTGTAATTGATTATTTTATGACACGTCTCACTAAGTAAGTTACTCAGAGAGGGCTTGAAATTGTGATGTTCCTGCGTTAGCCTCCCAGAAGGGCTAGCTAGGATTAGAGTCACCCACCACCACGCCATGACCTAAACTTCTCTGTCAGACTCTCTGAGGTTCTCCCTGTATTCAAAACATACCTTTGCTCTTTTACCATTATTTTGAACTAGTTTAAAATATTAAATGCCATAATCAAAGAATTTAGGATTTAGCCTACTGAATATCTATTTTGTTTCAAATCATTGAATACAAATAAATGACAAGTGAAATCAGTGGATCAAATTTAATTTTACAATTTAGAAAATACCTATAAAAAGCAAAATGTATACCTGCATTTCTAAAGGGTTTGGCTTTTAAGAGCCCCAAGACACATGTAAGAATGGTAATATTTTTTTTTAATGATAGCATAGTTGATAGACAATTTGAACCAAATATATTTTTAAATGTTTTAATATTTGGTAATATGTATTTGAAATAACTATAACATACACAATCCACTTTAATTCCATTTAAATCCTCTCCCCTTTCCTTTCTTCCCCTCTCTTCCATTTCTCAGTCCACTTCTAAAACTTGCTCTTATTATTTTAATTTAATTAATATATATTTGTATAGATTGTAGTAACTGATATTTGGTGAAATGTCTCCTTTCCAAAAACAAAACAAAACAACAACAACAACAAAATTCCTTGGGTTGCTTCCCTTACTTGTCACTTTTCTATACTAAGAAAAACAAATATCCATAGGGAAAACTTTGGTCCCATAATATAACAACTAGTTTGCTTCCTCTGCTCTTGGCCAGGCTGGGCTGGCCTCGCAGCCTTCCCGGTACCCGTGGTCCCCATGTGGCCTGTTGACCTGACTTGGCCCGACTCCCAGGCCTCCTGAAGTGGACAAGCTGCAGTGCATTCTGACCGTGGAGATAGGAGGCAGGGGCAATAATGCAAGCGGGACCTTGGAGCACAGGCTTGAGACCACGGTGCCCTTTCATCTGCTGGGTTCTGATGACCAAGACAGGTTGCAAAATTGTTCACAATTTCAAGGGCAAGGAAATAGACTAACTTAAAATGAATTGTCCTGAAGAAACTTCACACAGACTATGAATATGGAGAAACTGGTAACAGTACCAGGTTTTGCTCAGATAACTAAAGGCAATTTCATTTATCGATACTTATTTTTAATGCAGTAAAAATTTTTATTTGGTCCATTATTTTTTTACTAGACTCTACTGTCTGTAAGAGGTATAATACAGACTTTAAAATTTCATTGATTCTTTGTCTTTGGCCTTAAAATGTGTGTTTGTGTGTGTGTGTGTGGGAGAGACAGAGAGAGAGGGAGAGAGAAAGAGAGAGAGAGAGAGAGAGAGAGAGAGAGACAGAGACAGAAACAGAGAGAGAGAGACAGAGACAGAGAGAGACAGAGACACAGAGAGAGAGAAAGGTAAAGAGATTCATGTCATGTGCTGGTACAAATTCTCAATGCTGATTGTGATCATGATCTGTGTGTGTGTATACAATAAAATCAATTAAAAATAAATCCTACTCCCTAGGGGGTAAAACAAGAGATAGGGGGAAGAAACTGCAGTTGTTATGATGAGGATAAAATATGACTAGGTGAGAAGAATTTCTAATGTACTATTGCACAGAAGAGCAGTTATGGTTCTCATCTATTTATACATTTTATTTTTCTTTGAACAGGGATTGAACTCAGGACCTCAGGCTTAGTAGGCAGGTGCTATGCCACTGAGCTATAACCTCAGCCAATAATACCTATTTTATAAAGAAAAAAAGTGAGTAATTCAAAGTCTCCATCACAAATAAATTATAAATGTTTATGAGTGAAATGTTGGTCAGCTTGCTTTGTTACATACCGTATCCATGTGTTAAACTGTCAGAAAATACTCCACAGATATGTGTGAAATCATGTTTTGATAAAAAAAAAAAATCCTGGCATAACAGTGTATGAGGGAAGAGAGAGAAAGGAAACAGTATTCACTCTTATCAGCCTGCTACTCTTGATCTGAGTGATGATAGTGACAATGTAAAAAGATTTTGATCTACAAAGAGAAGGGGAAGGGCATAAGGGTTAACCTTAGGGAGTTAAAGCTACTTTGAAAACTAGCAAGTTTAGGAAAACAGTTATAATAGGGAAAAATGCAAACCAAAGAAATGTGTGTGGAATGATATCTACAAGTAATGATGTACAGTGATCAGAGGGAAATATAAAACGAAGTTGTGCAGTCCTGAATTTGCATTGCATTGTTTTCCTGACTGAGCTTTTTCAAGTCAGTCACAATTTGATTTCTGAGTCTGAGTACAGCCATATACTTGTCTTGTTATTTTAACATACCTCAGGCAACACTGTAATAAATCTTCAATAAATACTTTGTATAAAACAAATGAAGTCAGTATAATGTTATTTTTCCATCTTATATATTTTTCAATATGAAAAGAAATATATCAATTTTAATTTTGCCTTCTATTTAGCCAAAGTTTTCTCTGCCTCCAGAAAGTTACTACCCTAGAAAACAAGCTAAATAACTGGCAATCTTTCTTTTTAATTTTTCACTGTCATGTCAGAAATTCATAAACAAAACACTATGTTTCTGGAGGTAAGTAAACTATATGAATAAATAAGGCTAGGAACCAAGATAAAATGCACTTTATAAAGAAATTTTCTCCCTCTATAGATCAGAAATTGATTTAATATTTTCTTAGCTCATTTTGGAAGCGCTCCCTTCAGGAAGGCAATAATGAATGTACCATTATCATAGTTTGCTGTCTGATAATACCTTTGATCAACATAGAATCCCTTCATCTAAAACTGATCAAGTGTTAGAAAAATTTAACTGAGTATGAGAGAATTAATCTGTGGAAATTTTTTCATACAAAATATATCAAAATCCAGGGCTGGGAATTTAGCTCAGTGGTATTGTGCCTACCTTGGAAGGGGTCGAGTTTGATCCCAGTAATGTAAATCAAGCAAACAAGCAAAACCAGCTTTGCTTATCCACTCATTAAAGAATACTTGGATCACTTACAATTTTAATAGTTCTGAATAGATGTACTCTAAAGTCACCTGAATGTTTTTCTGTGCCGTTTTCTTTTTCCTGAAGTAAATGCTTACAGACTGGATGTAAATGCATGCCACATTCAAATACAAAATGCTGAGTGTTTTCCAAAATGGCAGAACCGTTTTGCAACTAACAGGCTATAGACGAAGATTACAATTTCACTTCACCCTCACTAGAGAATTCATTACTTTTAAGCACTAAAACGGTTTTTAATGATGGAAGAGCCATTAAAAATGAATACAAGGAATGAAAAATGCATATCTGTTCATGACTTACTGTGACTGGCCAAGAGAGGACTAAAGTAACTTGATTTTTGATAGAATTTCTAAATAATCACGATGACTTATTGACACACATATACGCATTGTTTGGTCTCTGTACAGCTTCTAAATCCCTTTACTTAGCATATCCTTTCTTTGGATCTTTGTACATTTTGATATACAAGCCACATATCAAATGTCATTTTCCAAAAACGTCCATCATAATGTTTTATTTACCTCGGACTCAGTCTGTCAGTCTTGTCAACCCAGCATTTGTCTGTATCTTTTGTACAGTCTATACAAGAGTGAATTCCTTTTATGCTTTAGTGCTATTTCATGCTTTGAAATCGCTATGGTAGTTAGATTTTTAAGCATGTCTTCTGAGAATACATAGATATTTACTAAAGTAGACCAGTAAATATCACTTTAATCGATTTAATACCATCTACTAGATTCATGAATTGCCTGTGAATTTCATTTAAGCAGCAGTTGGACAACGAGGCACACATCATATCTGTTCATGACTTACTGTGCCTGGCCAAGAGAACACTAAAGTAACTTGTACCTGGACTGGATTGTCACCAACCTGACAGTATGGGAATTCTCATCTTCCACCCTTCCACTGGCATATGTGTAAATAAGAATAGAAACACCTACCAGTAAAATATAGAATAAAATCAAGAAATTAGATAATATTAAAAGAAAGTTTCTCAAATAATGCATGTTTTCTGGAAGATATCACTGAAAGAAAAAATTAATGGAAGATGAAATGATGGGAAATGAAACAGAGCCTTCATCTTTAAAGCAGAAAGAGCCTAGCACACTGGAAGGGGTGAAGAGATTCATGGGCTCCTGTACATCACACATGAGTGTATGCACACACACACACACACACACACACACACACACACACACACACATGATCAGAGACTTCTTTCAATGGACACAGCACAAGGCTGTCAGACGAGCCTTGGGAGATCTCTCCTTGAGGTAGGTAGCTATTGCTTCTCCTTATATTGTAATTTCCATGTGCAACCTTCTTACCATAAAGTTCCCTTTTTCATAGCTATTCAGATAAAGAGTCCCTAATATTATTCTGTAACTGACAGATTGAAGAGAAGCTCCATAGCTCATGGAATCATTTTATGTGAAATTGTTAACACATATATGCAAATACTCATGCACCAATACTAGTTAATCCTCTCTCCTACAAGCCTAACCATATGGTCTTTTGGTTCTCTTTTTGAGTAAAAACATCACCCTTGCTAACTTAAAGTAATGCTAGTGCATCAGTCTAAAAAGCTGTTGTTCACAAGTTTAACTCAACTAGCACTAAGTGGTTTGGACAGCAGTATTTGACAGAGCTTGGTGAAAGAATACATTTCTTTGTTAATTGCAGGTATTGCCAGAACTTAGCTACTTTCTGTGGTTCTTTCAAATAGATTTATGATTATACATATTGATGGGCTACATTGTGAGAATTCAGTGTATGGATAACATGTGTAACAGCCACTTCTATGATTTAACTAGTAGTCTTAGTTCTTAAAGCACTTATTTATTTATTTATTTTTGCATGTTGGGAACTTCTGGACAATTTTCCAGTTTATTAAAAAACATATTGTAAAGTGTCTTCTATACAGCCATCCTTTTGTGCCACAGACATTGGGATTTACTCTTCCTATGAAAAAGTACTTTTGCTGTCATTATTCATCCTTTCCCCCCATTGCTTCTACTTTTTCAAATTCTGTGACCACTATTTTTTCTACTTTTAAGAAATCATTATTTTTGTCTTCCACACATGGGTAAAAAGATGCCAAATTTGCCTTTCTGCACCTGCTTTGTTCAGTTCATTTAATATCCTCCAGTTTCATTGGTTTTCACTGAATAACAACATTTTATAAGGTTTTTAATATTTCATTGTGTAGAAAACGACATTTTTGCTGTTCTACAGGCATCTGTGTGTCAAGTTCTTTGCTGGTGTTGTCACATACCCTATTTTAATATGTAATTGACTCTATATTATCTATTTGTCATAAGCCTTCATGTTGGCCTACTAAAAACAAGGCAGCATGCTCTAGTGAATTTAATCTTTTGATTTTTACAATAAATAGAGTGCTTCTGTATTTGTTGCAACAAGGTCTAGGAAAAAGAATGTACTTCTATTAGTTGCTTGAGTGATTAGTTCGTGTTTTAGTGGGAAGATTAGAAAAATTAGAAGTGTTAAAACTGGAAGAGTTAAAAATATAATAAAAATTTGAAGAATAGGAAAGTAAAAAGTTAAGAAGACTTGCTTTATTCCTATATTTTATAAAAGGGAATAATATATACTCTAAATTTAATATATCAAGAAATTGACAAATATATGTGAATAGAAGTAGCTAACTCAATACTCACTTGTCATAAATTACATCTTACAGTGTATTTTATAGTCATTTAAATATATAGCCTCATCTTTTAAAATACCAATATTTTAATTCTAGTCTTAAATCAAGATTTCCATGGCATATGATAATGTTCTTTATGTTTTTCACCAACTTATTTCTCATTCCAAAACACTATATCTGATTTTAGAACTTATCCCTACAAAATATGGATAGTACTCCTAAGTGAAATAAATAAGATACATTTCTCTAGTATAAGAAACTGAAACTGCAAATGAGGACTGAAAGGTATGATATATACTGTGAAATGGGAGGAAAATGTTCAAAGGGGAAAAAGAATGGGGGAGGGGAGACAAGAGAGGAAATACGAGAAAGGAAAGTTGAAAGTAAGGAAAAAGCAAGTGAAATTTATGTATATGGAGGGGGCAGGTGAAGGGAATGGAAAAAATAATAAATATATACCATAAACAGGTGATAATTCTCAATGATGAAGGTGATCTAAAATTAATTTATTGAATTAAATGTTCCTAGCTCAATGTCAAAAAATTACTACCAATTTGAATATTAAGCAAACTAAGAATTTTAACTTCTACCCTAATTTTGTAATTCAGTTATAGTCAGATCATATGTTAATAAATAAGTGATCTGTTCATGTAGGCAGTAGTAGTTCAGTACTTTCTTGGTAAGGGGTGGTTAATGGTGATGATCAAATTTGGAAATACCTACCACCTAGTGTTGTTGCTGACTTATAAGTGTGAAACCTAAATTGGTAACTGTTCAAAAAGAAAAGTAACACCACAGACCTTTCCATATGAATTAATCCTGTCCTGCTAATTCCCACAGCCTTAAAACCTGTCTGAAGTCTTCAAGCAGATTTAATTTTTTAAACTTTTATATTTATTCTTACTGGGGAGATTAGTCTGACAAAGCTCAGTCTAGTATGTCAGAAAAAATACTCTGAGTCAGAGTTATTAAAGTACCGTTTGCATAATTCGTCTAACAATCTATCTTTTCAATTCTGACATGAATTCACCTTGAACGTCTTTCCTCTAATCACTTCTAACCTGTCCTTTCTATGGTCAAAGCTTAGATCACAACACTAACTGTACTTCCTCCAAAGACTTAACAGTGATCATATCTTCCTTGACAGAAAACTACAGTCAGTTAAAACTACCAGGTCTCTCCACATCCCCTTCTCCAATGACCACCATTCATCACTTTCATTTTCCCTGTAACAGCTAGTGTGTATGCATTTGACTCTTCACACTTCCCCAGGACTTTACATTTCACTCTAAGTCAATAATTGCAACAGTTTTTCTGAAAGCAGTACTATTAATGTAATGCCAGTTCTTTAGACATTCTTAGATACTGCAAATAAATGTTCCTGCTTTTGTCTTCACACACATTTGTTTTTCAAGAGTCGCTAACCAGCCATGACTATGTTGATCACAGTCATGTGTCTCTGCTTTTAAAAATACTTTCTGCACTTGATTTTCAAGACCTTATACTCTATGGGTTTACTTTCTCCTATGATGTGGGTGATACTTTGTTATCTTTTCTGGATGTTTCCTTATTTATTAATGTTAGAATGCTTAGATCTCAGTTTCCAATATTCTTTTGTTCATTTTTACATTCACTTCTCTGTGATCACTCCATACTCTACAGAGATAATGACTTCAAAGCTAATAATCTCCACATGAAAACTTCCAGATTTTCCATGAGCAGCTTGTGTAATATATGCAATTTTATTTCTAGCATGTCTCCTTGTTGTAACACAACCCTCAAGTCTGTTCCTTTCTAGTGTTCTCCTCCTTAGTAAGGGGTAACACAATTTAGCTCCATTGGGTATAAGGTCCAAACTGAGCTCTGATTTTCTTTCATACCTCAAATCATTGCAAATAAATACTGTTTTAATCTGATAGTATGTCCTAAACTCAATTACTTTCTGTCATCTACAGGGAAGTTACCTAACACTTGACACCACTTTCTCCTTGAACTTTTGCCATTTATCCTTAAGGTTTACCTCTTTACTGTACTTCTTTAATCTATTTATTAACTTTTCATATCAGCAAGGATGGTGCTCTAAAATAAAGTAGGTAGCATTCCATCACATTATGGAAAATACCAATGAATAACATAATTCTCTGACTAATTTGAACTATTGTTTATACTGTAATAACAGTGTTATTGCTTTTCTTGATATACAAATGATTCTCCCTCTTTAGATTTTCCCATATGGTGTTAATTTAGCTTAGACTGATCTACAAAGTCTACAATATCAGCTCAGTTTAGTCAATCCTTTATTCACCTCAAACTTAAATGCCATTTCCTTGAAAAGCTTTTCACGGTCTCTGCATATTCTCTCTCTCTCTCTCTTTCTCTTTTGGTCAACTCTCTCTCTCTTTTTTTGCTTCACTTTCTCTTATTCTCTGTCTCTCTGTCTCTGTCTCTCTCTCTCCCCTATTTTAATTGACACTAAAAGGTAACTTCATTATAACCCAATAAAGAGAGCCAAGGTAGGATATGTTGAATAGAATAGGAATCAATGCATGTCCTCATGGTAAGCCTCCTCACTACCCTCCTCAGGTGAACTTTCACCTGACATTTGGATTTTCTTTTAAATTTTCAATATATTGGTTCTCTTTAGGTATTCAGTAAGATACCATTCATCATTGAAATCTTTTTTTTTTTTTTAAGGATTTTTGAGACAGGGTCTCACTTTGTGGTTCAGGCTGGCCCTCAGCTCAGCCTCCAACTCACATCACAGCAATCCTCCTGCCTCTGCTTCCCGAGTGCTGGGATTACAGGTGTGAGCCACCACGCCCGGCACTGTGGTATGTGGTACTGGTTGCCGCTGGGGTGAGTCTCCACACCCAGTATTGTTACATGGTTACCTGGGATTGAACCTGGGTCCTTGCGCTTGCAAGACAGGCGCCGGAACCACTGAGCTAACTCCCCGGCCCCATCATTGAAATCTTTTATCTGTACATGACATACCTTTTTTCTTATTTTCTCCATTCTCTTTTCTCCCTTCAACTTTACCACCTCTCCTCATTTACAAAAACTGTTTCTGTTTTTTCCTTCTTTTCTCATATTTTTCCCCTTTTCCTTTCCATCTCTCCTCTCTATTTCCATTTTCCCTTCAATTGTTCTTCCTATTTCTTAATATCTATTATACATTAGTTATTTCTCATTTACACTTTCAGTTTCTCACATCAGATAAATTATTTGTTATTTATATATATATAAATGCCTCAAGTTTTTCATTCTTTGTGGATGCACAGTAATGCATTTTATAGAGATAAGACTTGGGTTTGAGAGCACAAGACATTGTGCACACCACAGAGGCAGCAGGTTCAGTGGCATCATCGGAGGAGACCACGGCGACTGCCAAGCTGGCTCTAAATAAAACACTGATAACAGGAAACAGGAAGACAAATCTTTGCCGGGAGGACTGAGAGGATGAGGGAGGTAGAGGGTGAGTTGTGGGGAGGAGAAAAGAATAAAAATAATTAAGATGGGTAAATGTGTACTCTCTCTCCATAAAGATTGCAATTATTAAGTACTGAAAATATGTGCTAATAAAAATATTTAAAAAGTAACTTCAAAAGAGCAAGTAAATAAGACTGGGTAGTGTATGCCTGAGTGTGTGTGTGTGTGTGTGTGTGTGTGTGTGTGTGTGTGTGTGTGTGTGTGTGTGTGTCCCAAAGCAATGTAAAGATGAATGATGAGTGGGCAAAGTGCGGTTGGAGTTTCCTACACACAGGAATGGGGTGGCATGGCTTTAATTCTCGGCTCCTGGCAAATGCTGTGCATCTACATTTTTTTTTTAGCTTTCCATTGCTTCTTTTGGAAGAATTTTGATACCATGTTTTCAGAAGAATAACGCACTGCCCTTCCACAGGAGAAGGAAAGGTGACCTGACCGGGAAAATAATTTGCACTTGACAAGGGAGACAGAAGTATCACAGGATTCTTCACAGAGAAGGTACACTTTAAATACACCAAATAGGGCCGGGGAGTTAGCTCAGTGGTTCCGGTGCCTGTCTTGCAAGCGCAAGGGCCCAGGTTCGATTCCCTGGTAACCACATAACAATACTGGGTGTGGAGACCCACACCCAGCAGCAACCAGTACCACATACCACAGTGCCAGGCTCACGCCTGCAATCCCAGCACTCGGGAGGCAGAGGCAGGAGGATTGTGATGTGAGTTTGAGGCTGAGCTCAGGGCCAGCCTGAACCACAAAGCGAGACCCTGTCTCAAAAAACCTAAAAAAAAAAAAAATAAATAAATAAAAATAAATACACCAAATAAGGCTGCAATTATAAGTTGTAAGTAAGACATCTTTGGAGGAAAACTTGTTAGTAGTCTAAATTTATTGAAGCATGGACCTTTGAAATAATATTTAATTCAAAAGTTTTATAGGTCCTGAAATCTAATTGTCAAGATTACCAGCAACCAGGCTGATTCCTTTAAATATAGAGGAGGTAAATTTCTTGTAGTAAAGTTAGTATATTTTATTATATTAAAATAAATAATTGAAAGAGTTAATAAGGAATTGTCTTATTTTTTATTAGCCCCCAAATAATGGTGAAATAGCCTTAAAATAAGAAAATGAGTGGAGAAAAACACTAAATCATGCTACAAATATAATGTTATATGGATTTCCCATGAAAAGATAGTGTTTTAAAACAACAACATTTTCTTTGCCTGAAGGCAGAAACAAAGGAACTATGTTTAGATTTAAATTTAAATATTAGGCTTCTATTTAATGTGTAGTGGAAATGGTCTTGTCATCCTGAACTGGTGTGAAAATGTGAAAGTATATGTTTATTTCAGGTCTCTTTTTCTGTGGTAATGTTTATGTTATCTAAGTTTCAAAAGAGATCAGTGGAGAGATTTCCAGCAGCATTTTTCAACAGAAATTTGAAATGCTGTAGACACTGGACATGGTTAAAGATGTTTTATTTCAAACTTATTTAGATAATATTTTTAAAAACCACTCCAATATTAGCCTGGCCTGGTGGCATATTCCTGGAATCCCAATAACTGAGAGGCTGAGGCAGGAAGAATGCCAGTTGGATGCCAGGTTGGGTACATAAAATGTTTGAAATTAGCCTGGACCACAGCTTGTCTCAGAAAACAAACAATAAAGTCTATCATGCATATGTAAAATTTCACTGGATTTAATATAAAATTAAAATGCTTCAATTATTGAATTTAAAATAATGTGAATAAAGTGAAATGTTTAAGTCTTCCATTAACTCTTGGCTCTTTGTATTTCCTTGTGTACTAAATAGCCAATACAAAAAATAGTATTTGAGTGGTTTTTTTTGTTTTGTTTTGTTTTGTTTTTGTTTTTGTTTTTGAGACAGGGTCTCGCTTTGTAGTTCAGGCTGGCCCTGAGCTCAGCCTCAAACTCATATCACAGCAATCCTCCTGTCTCTGCCACCGGAGTGCTGGGGTGGGATGACAGGCGTGAGCCACCAGGCCCGGCACTTGTGGTGTGTAGTGTTGATTGCTGCTGGGCGTGAGTCTCCACACCCAGTATTGCATAGTTAACTGGGGATCGAACCCGGGTCCTTGCGCTTGCAAGACAGGTGCCAAACCACTGAGCTAAATCTCCGGCCCATAGAAATATTTTAATTATGAGATAGTTTCTAAATAATCAGTCAGAATTTCTATCTATTTTTCTAACCTTATGAATACTTTTTCAGGGGCAAATTACCTATAATTTGGGTAACCTCTAATTAATGAATGAATGACTTCTTCATAATATAAATTTATACACTAAGGGAAAAAAAGTCTCATCATCCTGACTGTAGACTTTCAGAGGACCATCTGAAAAGGAGGAAACAAAAGGCAAAACACTGCGACCTGATAGCTGGTCATTATGCTTGCAGCCTCGTTTTACAGCTCTTCAGTTTCACTTTGACATTCTTGAGCTATGAAGAACTATCAAGTCGGAAGATCTCTGCTACATTGCTGGAAAGCAGTGTATACTGTCTCTCCTGTGCATTCTCTTAAAGCTAGATTAGACCCAGAATATTGGATTAAATTCATTTTATCTCATGAATTTCTTTCAATTTCTATGGTAAATATAAATTGCATAAATTTATCTGCAAAAGATGATATTCTGACAAAAAA
>PVIR01014079.1:0-40978 GCA_004026965.1 Petromus typicus | reverse complement strand
AAAAAAAAAAAAAAAAAAAAAAAAAAAAAAAAAAAAAAAAAGAAAAAAAAGAAAAAAGTGTTAAAAAAAAAATACCCTCATGAGGGGAATGGGAGAAAATGAGAATCAAGATGTGTCATGTACCGGTACAAACCTTCAATGTTGAATGTGATCATAATGTATATATAAAGTGTGCCAATAAAATCAATTTTAAAAAAAGAAATAGCCTCATGAAGAATACTTAGCATCTAAAACACCTGAATCAGAAATCTACATTCCAGATGGGTGTGGTGGTGCACAGTACTCAGGAGGCTGAAGCAGGAGGGTTGATTTGAGTTCTAGGCCATCGTAGTAAGTTTCGAACAGTAAGCTTAGAACAGTAAGTTCAAAATCAGCCTGAAATACAGAGCGAGACTTTGTCTCAAAAAAATCAAATGCATGCTCACACACGCGCACATGCGCGCGCACACACACACACACACACACACACACACAAAAGAAGAAAAGAAATTCATGCTCCACAGACATCAGCCATGAGCACATCAGCTACTTAAATCTATACCAGAGTCTTCACCAATAAACATGACAAACATTAGAGGTAAGTTTTTCTTGATAAAATCAGACGTGTCCAAGACGAGGGGATAGCTGGGTACAGTGGCATGTGTTTGTAGTCCCAGCTACTCAGGGGGTTGAGGCAAGAGGATCTCTTGAGTCCGAGGGCTCAGAGCCAGCCAGGACAACATATTGAGACTCTATCTTAGTACAAACAAAGCACAAGCCAGATGTGGGGGCACACACCTGCAATCCCAGCTACTCAGGTGTCTAAACTGAGTGGATCAGGAGTTCAAGGCTAGCCTGTTCACTTAGCCAGACTGCCTTAAAAAAAAAAAAAAAAAAAAAACCAGACACAGAGCATGCATTGTCAAGAATGCCGTGCCTGCCCCTCTGCCGTGGCCTGAAGAGGGTTAGGAATCCAGCATGTAAATACCCTGGAGTGTGCTACCCAGGCCATGGGCTTCCTTATTCCTGTGGCTTGGACCTTAGCAGGGGCCAGAGGGCCTAGCCTATGGGGTGAGCTGAACCCCGACACTTGAACATCATCATGTCTATGCACAGTACACCTTCTGCGGCATACTTGTTGGCATGCCTAAGGGCACAGACTTGGCACCTCGCTGAGTTCTAAGAGCTGACTGCAGAATTGTTTTTGTGTCTGCTTGCAGTAAATGTCATGTGCAATTTCAGATTTGGTTGGAGGCTGGCTCTGAGTTTTTTAAAAAAAATTATGATAATTATTATTATTTGCAGTGCTGGAGATGGAATTCAGGGCCTGATGAATTATAGGCAAGTGCTCTACCATGGAGTGACACTCCAGCCCTGTTTTATTGTGTGTGGTACCAGGGACTGAATGCAGGCTTCAAACATGCCGCGGTGTATTACTGAGCAACATCCCCAACCTTTCTGATTTTATTTTGGTGAGATAATAATATAGTTTCTCAGTATTGCATTGATTAAAGCATGTAATATGTAATTTTTTTTTCTGGTACTAGAGATTGAATTTATGACCTTGTGCGTGCCAAGCAGGTGCAGAGTCACATCCTTGGCCCTCTTTCCATTTTATTTTGAGACAACGTCTTCTGTTTTCTAGGCCTGCCTTGAACTTGAAATTCTTTTGCCTCAGCCTCTTGAGTAGCTGGGATTACAGGCATGAACCATCTTACCTGGCTTCTAAAAATTATTATTACTGTCGTGGCTTTTTTTTTTTCTTTTTTTGAGACAGAGTCTTGCTATGTAGCCCAGGCTGGCCTTGAACTCATGGTGATCCTCCTGCCTCAGCCTATCCAGTGCTGGAATTATAAGTATGTGTCACTATGCCTGACCTAAAAATTATTTTTAATAGAACAGCTAGTAGTAAGGTTGTAAGGGACAGAACCAACAGCCTTTACCTTGCTCTAGACCAGGAGCTGTTAACCTCAGGTTCAGATAGAATTCACAAGGTCTAAGAATTTGATGGGAAAAAATAACACCTTCACTAGCTTCCAGCTGACATTTAGCATTTCCTTCAATTACAGTGTAGGCAACAAGCCACGTGGTCTCAACACCGCCTGTGACTTTGTCGCCAATGGAAATCACATTGCCAGTGTTGCAGATGTCTCAGAATGCCGTTCATGCTCATCAGCACTGGGAAATGATTATAGTACCTTGTTACTGAATGAGTTAAGAAAGAAGCACATACATTTCTGTGTCACAGATTGAGTTTAATAGTTGGATAATTATCTTCCTTGTATTTAGCAGGTTAGGGACTGTGCTCTGGAGGCTGCTCCAATATTATCCTGTCAGAAAAATGGCGTCCACCAGAAGCTCAGGTCCCAAATTGCTTCTTGAGTTTTTGAGTTTTCGGCAACTTCATCTGACATCTGACTAGATCATGGTTGTCTGGGCCTCCTAATGTGGCTGGCAAAGGCTCACAGCAGACAGCACATCTGCTCTGCGTCCTTCTTGGTCAGGCCTGCTTGTGTTATTGCTATTATTTTTAAACACATGGCTTCTTTACAGGAATCTTTTAAGCCCTCTGGCTCATTGGGGAGTTAAGCTAAAACTAGGTCATATGATCAGTCGATCCATATCGCTAGGCGCCTGCAAGCTGCAATGAGTCAGTGGTGCAGGAGGGAGCAGGGTTCCATTTCTTCTCTGCCAGTCACACATGTGGCACCTATGAACACGACCCATGATGTCCGGGCCAGGAGAGGGCACGAAGGAGTGTCCCATCTGTATGGTGATCATCCACTGAGACTCTTCACACTGATTGTAGTCTAAAAACAAAAATAAGTGAATCTCAGTGAATACTAACATCAGAGCTTTGCAAAGAGATTTGTTTGTTTGTGCCAAGGTCTCGCTATGCAGTTTGAGGCTGGCCTTAAACTCACTATGTAGCCCATGCTGGCCTCACACTTGCAGTGATCTATCTTCCTGCCTCAACCTCTTAAGTGCTGGGATTACAGATGTGTGCCACCATGCTTAGTTTGCATAAAGTTTTTTTTCCTAAAGAATAAGGAAGAGGGGCCGGGGAGTTAGCTCAGTGGTTCCGGCGCCTGTCTCGCAAGCACAAGGACCCGGGTTAGATTCCCCGGTAACCATATAACAATACTGGGTGTGGAGACCCACATCCAGCAGCAACCAGTACTACATACCACAGTGCCGGGCGTGGTGGCTCACGCCTGTAATCCCAGCACTCGGGAGGCAGAGGCAGGAGGATTGTGATGTGAGTTTGAGGCTGAGCTCAGGGCCAGCCTGAACCACAAAAGCGAGACCCTGTCTCCAAAAAACCTAAAAAAAAAAAAAAAAAAAAAAAAGAATAAGGAAGAGGACTGGTTATAATGTCACACACCTGTAATCCCAGCACTTAGGGAGGCTGAGGCAGAAGTATCATGAGTTGGAGCCCAGCCTGGGCAACTTAGAAACTTAGACCCTGTCTTAAATTAAATTAAAACTAAAGGCTGGGGTGTAGCTCAGCATGAAGGCAGCCCTAGGTTCAATCCCAAATGTCACTGGAAGAAAAAAACCAAAAGAATAAGTGAAGTTGTCAAACTGTCACCGCATTCCAGTGAATAGTCAAACATTTTGGTGTCAGCAGTTTTGGACAGTCACACGGCATCGGCGATGTGGCTGAGCCCCTGGATCACATTCATTTGTGCATTCATTTCACTGAGTCCTTCATGTATCCATTCACTCTGCAAGTGTTCGTCACGCCGTGCTCTGCGCTCGATTATGTGCTTGGCCCTAAGGATGAACTATTGATGTTCTCTACTTGCCCTTGGCCTCAGCGAATAGCTCAGACACTGAAGAGAAGCAGCTTGGCTTGTGGGATGTGGTGGGGTCTGCCGGCCTGAGCATGGCCTCAGCCTGGAGGGAAGAGATGAGTTGGGGCAGCCTAGAAGTTGGAAGGGCCCCTAAGACCTCCAGCAGGGGCCAGGGGCAGCTGCTCAGCTGGTGGCTGGTGTGTGAGTGAGCAGAATGAAGCACGCAGAAAGCCTGGGACCTGATACCTTGTCCTGGGTGTGTGTGTGTGTGTGTGTGTGTGTGTGTGTGTGTGTGTGTGTGTTGTTTCTATCCTGATGAATCCATGTTCTACACCATGCATAGTGGTTGAAGGAGGGGTGGGCTGTGGTTCCGGGAGGGCACTTGGGGAGTTCCTGGGCTCCCTCCCCAGCCTGCACATGTCCAAAGTAAATTTGGGATCGTGCTGCCTCTCAGGAACCATTAAACACAGCCCCTCCTACAGAAGGGCCATATGGAAGGTGACAAGCATTTGCCTGCATAATACTTTGGGGCTGTGCCACTTGGACCCAAAACAATGGGGCCACTTGCTTTTCATTTGGGTCTTATTTAGACTTCCATTGAAGCACTGGGGGAGTGAAATATCTCCGAACATAAAGCATGTCATGCCACACTATGGTGCAATAGCAAATTATTTATTGCCTTATAAAGAATGAAAATGGCCAACCATGGTGTCTCATACCTGTAATTCTTCAAAGTCAGGAGGCTGAGGCAGGAGAATCCAAAGTTTGAAGCCAGCCTGGGCAACACAGTGAGATCATCCTTCAAAATAAAAAGGGCTGGGGGTGTAGTGGTAGAGTGCTTGCCTAGCATGTACAAAAACCTAGATTCCATTTCAAGCACTTTAAAAGAAAAAAGAAAGAAAAAGGGAGGGTGGCCTAGAGTGTTGCCTGGCATACACCAAACCTTGGATTCAATCCCCAGAAGTGGGAAAAAGGAAGGAAGGAAAAGAAGGGGAAAGAAAGAAAGAAAGAAAAGAGGAATTTGATTTCTCATTGAACTCTAGCAAGTTCTCATTCAGTTAAGCAAAGACCAGCCAGATGCAATGGTGCACGCCTATAACCCAGCACTGTTGAAAGCTGAGGCATGAAGATTGCAAGTTCAAGTCCAGTGTGGGCAATTTAGCAATTTTTTTTTTTTTTTAAGGTTTTTTGAGACAGGGTCTCGCTTTGTGGTTCAGGCTGGCCCTGAGCTCAGCCTCCAACTCACATCACAGCAATCCTCCTGCCTCTGCCTCCCGAGTGCTGGGATTACAGGCGTGAGCCACCACGCCCGGCACTGTGGTATGTGGTACTGATTGCTGCTGGCGTGAGTCTCCACACCCAGTATTGTTATGTGGTTACCGGGGATCGAACCTGGGTCCTTGCGCTTGTAAGACAGGCTCTGGAACCACTGAGCTAAATCCCCGGCCCCGCAATTTAGCAATTTAACGAAACTCCATCTCAAAATAAAAAATAATGGGGCCAGGGATTTAGCTTGGTGGTTCTGGTCTGCTTGGCAAGCACAGGGTCCCAAGTTCGATTCCTAGTAATCATGTACCACAGTGCCGGGCGTGGTGGCTCATGCCTGTAATCCCAGCACTCAGGACGCAGAGGCAGGAGGATTGCTGTGAGTTAGAGGGTAGCCTGGGCTATATAGTGAGTTCGGGGCCAGCTTGAACTACAAAGTGAGACCCTGTCTCAAAACAAAAAATGATGAAAGGAAGTAGAAGGAGGGGAGAAAAAGGGAATGGAAAAAGAAAAAAGATGTGTTATATATACATACCAACTCCTCATGAAGATTGTACTTGTTATATGCTACAAATGTGTATTAATAAAAAAATAAAATTGAAGATAAATTCATACACATACTCAAATGCCAACTTTACAAAAACACAACATGCAGAAGTATTTTCAAGCCCCAAATATAAAAATAAATAACTGAGAATGAAAATGTTTGAAGAATTTTTCAAAAATAGAATAAAGAATAAAAAGGCTAGGACTGTAGCTCAGTGCTAAGGCCCTGAGTTCAATCCCCAGTACTGCAAAAAGTGAACAAGCAGACTGTAACCAGTGCTGTGTTTTCATCACGTGGTTTTCACACCAAGGAAGACAGAGGAAAAGGCTGACGGATGAGTTGACAACTAGATGATTCTTGTCCTTTGAAACCTGGTAAAGTTGGCCTAGATCTTTCCGTCTTTGCAAATACACATGGAGGCTACAGCTGCTGGTGGGGGAAGGCAGAGGTGAGATCCAGGCCTCTGTCACCTTTTCCAGGAGATCCTGAAATTGGGCCATGTTGCAGTGGCTGAGATGCATTACTGCCCCAAGGTGGTCTCTGGGTCTGAGAATTCCACTGCAGCCCAAGCTCTCTCCCAGCTTCTGGGCCTCTCATGAGTGTTTCCTAACACTCCAGCTTTTCCTCTGGGAGACAGCTCTCCAGCAGATGTATGAATTTTTCTAGGTGTCATTGGTTGAGGCACAGCTCTTTTTTTTTTTCTTTTTTTTTTGAGACAGGGTCTCGCTTTGTAGTTCAGGCTGGCCCTGAGCTCAGCCTCCAACTCACATCACAGCAATCCTCCTGCCTCTGCCTCCCGAGTGCTGGGATTACAGGCTTGAGCCACCATGCCCGGCACTGTGGTATGTGGTACTGGTTGCTGCTGGGGTGAGGCTCCATGCCCAGTATTGTTATGTGGTTACCGGGGATCGAACACAGGCCCTTGAGCTTGCAAGACAGGCGCCGGAACCACTGAGCTAACTCCCCGGCCCGAGGCACAGCTCTTGTTATGGCTTACATCTAGATGTTCCCCAAAACCTCATGCAGTCATGGGTGAGGCTTTTCAGAGGTGGCTGAATCTAGAGTGTGTGGTGCTGAGATTGGTTCACGGTGCAATGCTAGGATCAAGGGCATTGGGATTAATGCTACCTGCCCTAAGAAGCCTGGATACATATATAAGGACAGAAGGGGCTGCCTTCCTTTTGTTGCTTTGCTGTCTTCTGCCCTCCATGAACCAGTTCTCTGCATGCCTGTCTGGCACACTAATGTGCCTTGGAGCCAGACAGTTATGGGCTGAAACTTCTAAAGACTGTGAGCTAAATAAACCCTTTCCTCTTTTAACTTTGGGAGTCAGGTATTTTGTCTCAGCAACAAGAAAAGTATCTAAGACACTGTCATCCTGGAGTCTCATCTCTTTGAGGAACATTCCCTGGGGCGCAGTTCTAAGGAGTGCCCCCAGTTCTTGGATTTCATTTTTCCCCCTCTCTTGCTTTCTCCTGACACTGTGGTAGGTGACCTCTTCCAATAGCTTCCTGAGGAAAGATGCAGGGGCAGCAGTTCTTGGAGATCTTGCTCTTTAGAGAAATACTTTCTTACTCTCATACTTCACCAATAGTTTGGCTGAAGAGAGAATTTTAAGTTGGATCATTTTATCCTTATCATTTGAAGCTGTTCTACATTTTTTCCCCAAATTCCAGTGTTATTACTGAAGAGTCCAAGACAATCTGACTCTTGACCCTTTGTAGATGTGTTTTGTCTTGAAAAGCTTTTAGGATCTTTGTCCCCAGTGTCTTGAAACTTCACAATGCTTGAGTTGGGCTTTCTACATGCACTGCACTAGGGACTCAAAGGTAGGGAAATTTTCTTGAATGATTTCTTTGTGCTTTTCTTTCTTCCTGTTTCTTTAATATTCCCAACATTCCTTTTATTTAGACTTTTGGGCTAATTGTTTTTTTTTTTTTTAATAAAACTTTTCTATTTCTCATCTCTTTTCTTTTCTTCTATTTTCTTGGAAATGTTCTCAACTTTATATTCCAATCCTTCTACTTAATTTTTCATTTCTGCTGTCATAGTTTTAATTTCCAATAGCTCAATTTTTATGCTCTGAAAGATCCTTTTAATTCCCTGAATGCTCCTTTTTACTGCTATTAAAATAATGCCTCCTCTGGGACACCATTGATAGGTAGGGAGGGCCATGTGTGTGTGCAGGCACGGGCTCGTGCAGAGTTTATATTCCTCAGCACAGTCTCTGTTTCTTCCTGATTGCTGTATTTCTGTTGACCTTGGTTCGTCCTGGTAGAAGTTTTCTTTAGATGCCCGGTGTCTAAGATCCACAGTTATGGTTCCGTGTTTACAGCAGAGCATTAAGAAGCTGATGGGACAGATGCCCATCACAGCATCATTCTGCAGGGCTGTTTCCAAGCCTGGTCCCCAGATTGCCAGCACCGATAGCCCTTGGGAGTGTCCATGAAATGTCCACTCTCAGGCTGCTCAGACTGATAGGATCAGAAGTGGGCTGTAGCAAACCCTCCAGGGGTTCTGATGCAAGATCTAGGTGGGGACCCCCATGCAGTCCTCAGAGATCCCTTCAGGCCTTTTCTTCGGGACTCTCTGATGGCAGCGCTTGGGCTCCTGACAGTGGCCCCGCCCTCATGTCAGGCCCTCATCTCCTTTCCACACTTGCTGTCCCGCACTTACCCACAGTGATGTGTAGTTTTGTTGTCCAGACACTGCCTCTTTAAAATATCCTTCAAGATAAAAAGACTTCAGTCTCCTGTCTATGGAGTGGAGGAGCAGGACAAGATCTGCAAGTGCACAGAGCAGGTGACCGCGTGGACTCTGACTCCTGGCTGCAAGGAATTCTTAGGTGGTGTTTCTGGGGCTGGGCGTGGTGGTGCAAGTCTGTGATCCCAGTACTCAGAAGGCTTGGGGAGAGGATCACAATGAGTTTGAAGCCAGCCTGGGCTACAGAGTGAGTTCAAGGCCAGCCTGAACTACAAAGTTGAGACCTTGTCTCATAAAACCAAAAAATATTTTCTTGATCCTTCTGGTTTGGGTCCTAGTTTTCCCCTTGACTTCCAGAAGCATCTGGTTTGCAGGAGAGAGGTTTGTTAGGGTAGCTCAGGTAGGTCACAGGGGCTGTCATAGTCCTGCTGGAAGTTTATCACTTCCGTGCAACCTCTGCTTGCCAGCTTCCAAAGCCCTGTGCCCTTTGCTCAGCTCTGCTTTCTGTGCTTGCCAGCACGTGCTGTTATAATTCCTTTTTTTAAAAATGACATTTTGGAAGGAAGCAGAGGAGCGAACGCATGTGCTTAGGCCTCCTTCTTTTACCAAATATGCCATTACTCTCTCCCAGCATTCCCTGCAGGCATAGAGAATCTAACCAACAATGAGGACAGCTTCTTCAGAATTGCTCCCTGCTGCTGTTGTGTTGTCTCCTGTCTGGACCCTTTGGTAAAGGGCAAAGGATCCAGCACTTGTTGCCATTTTGGCAGAGTAAATTTGGGAAGATGTGCTTCTTGTGCCTCACTCAGGAGCCAGACATGGCTTCTCTCTGCCTATTTGCAGCTCTGTGGATCTCTCTTCAGGGAGGCTTTCCTCAACTTCCCCATAAGAGCCCTCCCCTCTTCTCCCCCCCATTCCTTCCCTCTCCCCAGCCTGGATTCCCTAGGATGCCCAGACCCTGCCCCAGCCTCAGACTCAGACGAGGGCTCTCAGCCCCGTGCAAGCATCATCTTGTCTCATTTGGTTTCAAACACTGAGTCAGCACCCCCTAATTTAGCCCTACCACGAGAATAAATGCCACTTGCCACTCTTGGGGCTCCCACGGAGCCTAGCACCCCACCCCACCACTGTGGATACTAAAGATTTTTTTTTTTTTTGAGACAGTGTCTCACTTTTGTAGTTCAGGCTGGCCCTGAGCTCAGCCTCAAACTCACATCACAGCAATCCTCCTGCCTCTGCCTCCTGAGTGCTGGGATTATAAGCATGAGCCACCACGCCTGGCACTGTGGTATGTGGGACTGATTGCTGCTCGGCGTGAGTCTCCACGCCCAGTATTGTATATGGTTAACTGGGGATCGAACCTGTGTCCTTGCGCTTGCAAGACAGGAGCCAGAACCACTGAGCTAAATCCCTGGCCCTAAAGATGTGTTTTTGATTGACTGCTGAAGAAAATTGTAAACATTTCTTATATTCTTGATAATTGTTATATGTCCCTTATTATATATTAATATGTAACATGATACGTATTGAAAACTCACAAGTGGTTTCCTCAATTTCTCTCCTTATGGTTTTTCTCTTGCTATAATATTGTCCCAAAATTTTTAAGAAAATGCAAGAAATTTGGCTGTAGTTGATTAACAGTCTGCTTATTTTTTGTTTGTTTGTTTTTTGTTTTTGGTAGCCCTGGGGTTTGAACCCAGGACCTTTACATGGAGCTACATCTGCAGCCCTTTTCATTTTGAGGCAGGATTTATTAAGTTGTTAAATTACTCAAGCTGGGGGTTCTAACTTATAGTTCTCCTGCTTCAGCCTCCCAGAGTGCTGTGATTACAGGAGCATGGCACCAAGCCCAGCATTTTTTTTTTTTTTAAGACAAGGTCTTCCTATGTAGTTAAGGCTGGCCTTGAACTGTCTATGTAGGCTATCAGCACAGGCTGAGCTCAAACTTGAGATTCTCTTGCCTCAGCCTTCCAAGTGGTGAGATTACAGATATGTGCCATGGTTCCAGGCTTGGTCCACTGGTAACATGGCTATGGAGGGACTGCAACAGTTTGGAGAGGAACTCTGTCCTTCAGTGTTAAAGCACATCTGCCTGTTTTGTTGTGGCCTTTTCCGTTATGCAGCTCGATAACTGGATAAGTCCATCTGAGTGAGTCGACTTCTCACTTGGGGGTCCCTTGTCCAGGGAAAGTGGGCAGAGAAATGCATTTGGAAAACCTACTTTGGGAGAAGCAGTTCGGCCCAGGGCAGACACTCCAGCCTCTCTTCCTCTGGCCTCTCCCTTCCCACCTGTCAAGGTTCAGGAAAGCCAAAGTGGACAGCCGGTCCTCACAACAAACAACAAGCCAAGAGGCTGAACGGTTTTTCTAACGTGCAGTGCTGTAAACAGGAGAGAAGAATCGTAAAAATAAACCGACAGGAACTGTGCTGAGTTTGCACTCAGCCTGGGCGGGAACCGGGCAGTGCCCCCAACTCTGCCTCCCTTTGGGAGCCCCTGCACTCCAGAGCACTGATCTGGCTCCCATCAAGTGACACAAGCAGGCTTCTTTCAGATCCATGGAGCAACAGAGGTGCGGAGCTGCCAGAGGACCCAGGGACCCGTGTGAATGGCCTTGGGCTCCTGGTGCCTAAACAGTGTCGTGTTTGTCTCTTTGCTTCCTTGGGCCTGTTCTTTTCACCTTTCAGGTCTCACTCTGAGCCACAAAACAGCTTGATTATGCCGCCTTTGAAAACTTTGAACCAAGCAGGCTCAAATCCTTGTGCTAAAATCTGCACCCTCCTTTCAGTGCTGAAACAGCTTCCCCGAGCAGCCGGGTTTTAAAATCCTCACGCCAAGCATGGAAAATTCTATAAATACCAAATGCAAACCTGCAGTTTAACCTTTAATTATTCCAGCCTCCAGCTCCACCTTGCTATCCTGCCATTTTTTTCTGGCGCATATGCCTCTTTAAACTCTGTCCAGAGCTTGATCAATATTAATAATAATAAAACATAATCTCCTTGGGAAGACATTCTGGGCTGCTTATAGAAGAATAGAAATCCTCAAAATGGGTGTGATCTTCAGAGAAACACAGCTCTTGGGCAGCCTTTCGAGCTGTGCCGATGCGGGCGGTCTGGCTCTGTGCGATGATCTGAAATCAACCCCCATTCTGCCCCCACAAAGAGGCTGCCTCGTCACCCCCCAGGCCATCTCTTGAAGGTGCTTACTCTCCAGCCTTCATTCTAGTTATCTGTTGCTGCATAATAATAAGCCACCTCGAAATGAGTGGCTGGAAGCACTGCCAATCATTTAGCTTGTTCCCAAACCTGCTTTTATTTGTTTCCAGCCTGGGCCAGGCTGGTGAGCCCAGTTGTGTCTGCTTTGTGAGGCTTCCCCTGGGGTGACTGAAAGGATAGGAGTGCTCATTTGCTCACAAGTCAGCTGTGGATCTGGCTGTCCCCTGGGACCTCTGCTGGGGTCACCTGCATGTGGCTTCCAGGCTTCCTCTTTGGGGCAGCCAGGCTATAAGGCACTGTCATGAGGGAATGAGGTAGAAGTGTGAGGCGTTTTTACCAAGCAGCCCTGGAAGCCACGTAGCTTCACTTTCGGTGAACTCTGTTGGTGGAGCCAGTTGTGAAGGCCCGATTAAGGTTCAAGGGGAGCTGTGTCACTGTTGTTGGCTTACTGTCACTCTGTAAGAAGCTGTTCAGTAGGAGATTTGGTGGGGGCTATCTTAGGCTGCCTGGGCTTCCATAACAACATATTAGTGTGAATGGCATTTCTCACACTTCTAGAGGCTGGAAGTCCAAGGTCAGGGCCTTGGCTAGGCTGGTGTCTGCAAGGATTCTCTTCCTGGCTTGCACACTGCTACTTTTTCCTGTGTCCTGCATCCTCTTGTGACCTTCCACTATGTGAGTACATCTTGGTGTCTGACTTTTCTTGTAAGGACCCTCCCTCATTTACCCTCATTTACCTCCGAGTAGGATCCATTTCCAATCATGAATCAGGAATTAAGACTGCAGCCCCCAGTGAGGACTGGGAGGACAGTTCAGTTCGGAGCAGGAGCTGGCTTTGGAAAATGCTATCTACAAGCCGCTAGCTGCTTCCTTGCTTTGTGTCTTTCCAGCTGTAATTGCCCTCTGTGAGGGACAAGCAGGTCATAGGACAGTGCTGAGCTGGTCCTGCCAGTGAGGTCTAGAAACTCTTAGTCAGCAGGTGAGCAAGGCCCCTGACCCGGCCTGGGACAAGTAAGTTTTGAGGACCAGACACAGTCGTCACTTCCAAATCCATTATGTAAAGGGTAAAGGGCAGGGCCAGGGATTTAGCTCAGTGGTTCCGGTGCCTGTCTTGCAAGTACAAGGACCTGGGTTTGATTCCCTAGAAACCACATACAATACTGAGCGTGGAGACTCACGCCCAGCAGCAACCAGTACCACATACCACAGTGCCGGGCGTGGTGGCTCACGCCTGTAATCCCAGCACTCGGGAGGCAGAGGCAGGAGGATTGCTGTGATATGAGTTTGAGGCTGAGCTCAGGGCCAGCCTGAACTACAAAGCGAGACCCTGTCTCAAAAAAAAAAAAAAAAAAAAAAAAGGTAAAGAGCAAAGGGAGATACTTGGGACCCCTGAGGTAGTTTCCCATTGTGTCACTTGGCTAAGGTGGAGTGACATTTCCCAGAATCCCCTTCATTTCATGGTTGGCCATAAGAGAAACTGGCATACTGTTGGAAGGTGGAGGAGAAGCTGCTCTTGCTCCTCTTTGGTCACTGTGGTCAGATGCAGTGAAAAACTGAAGGCGCAGGAAGGTCCCAGCTTGCTCAGACTCGTTTTTTCCTGCTGAGTGTGCCACCACCACAGGCTCCTTCCAGACCTCCAGCTGCAGCCCCAGTGGGTTTCATGCTCCCCAACCTCCTCCCCCATTCCATGGCCTCTTTCTAGGCCTCAGGAGGGGCCGTACTGACTTTTCTCAGGGCCACTAATGTCCTTTTGGACCAGCCTAGAGTTGAGTATTTACAGCTCAGCTCATCCATCTGCCTCAAGCTCTCCACAGAAATGCCCTGCAATGGGGTGAGCATTACTTGTAATGGACATCTAAGCCAATCAGTGCTCACCTCTTCCCATGCAAACACACGGTCACCAGTGCTGGGAAGCCCAGGGGACAAGGACTGTGCTCGCAGACTCCTCCCTCAGTGGGTTCTGCCCCACAGTACTGTGAGCTGCGGATCTCGCTTCTCTGCGGCCTGGCCTGATCCTTGACCTAGGACAACACACACACTCTTGACTCCAATACGTGAAAGCCAATAGCTTCAACCCTGTACAGGGCAGAGAAATGACAGTGCAGCTGGGTGTGGTGGTTCATGCCTGTAATCCCAGCACTCTGGGGAAGCTGAGGCAGGAGGGTCCCAATTTGGAGCCCAGGCTGGATGATTTAGCAATTCAGTGAGACTCTATCTCAGAATTTAAAAAGGTGGGGAGTCTGGGGATGTGGCTCAGGGGGAAGGCTTTAGGTTAAATCCCCAGCATTGTGCCCATACATACAGGAAAAAAAAAACAAAAAAACCCCAAAACAACCAAAAATCATAGCTCAGGAGTTCATGGCAGGAACAAATTTTCTGGAGGGGAAGGTGCAGTCAGGATTATTTGTTACTGTCTTTTAATCAAGGCTAGGCATGAATTCCGAGAAAGACTTTTGCAGTGGAGGGTGAGGAGGCCAGCGGTAGGAAGTTTCTGGCTGTGAGTGGGTGTCAGTGGTCTCCAGCCTGAGCCGGGGCTGATGCCAGAAGAAATGTGGAAAAAAGGCTGAAGATGTAGCTTAGTGCAAAAACCCCAGGTACAGTGTTATCCTTTCCCTCTGAAGAAATCTGTGTGATACAGTGACTTCACTTTCAAGTGTTTTCAACCCTAAATGCAAACTGATTCTAGCACCCTCCCTACTCTGCCTCCACAGCTGTCTATATCCACCCATTCCACATTTGTGGATTCAACCTCAAATCAAAAATATCTGGGATTGGGCCAGGGATTTAGCTCAGTGGTTCCAGTGCCTGTCTTGCAAGCACAAGGGCCCGGGTTCGATTCCCGGAAACCACATATAATACTGGGTGTGGAGAGTCACGCCCAGCAGCAATCAGTACCACATACCACAGTGCTGGGCGTGGTGGCTCACGCCTGTAATCCCAGCACTCGGGAGGCGGAGGCAGGAGGATTGCTGTGATGTGAGTTGGAGGCTGAGCTCAGGCTCTATCTCAAAAAAAATCTGGGATTGAGGGGTATAGATCACACCTGTGATTCTAGCACTTGTGAGGCCACAACAGGAGAACCGCTGTGAGTCTGAGGGCAGCCTCGGCTACATTAGTGAGACTCTGTTTCAAAAAACACAAAAAAATTAAAATACAAATATATCTGAGAAAAAAATGAACCTGTACTGAACGTGCACAAAGTTTGTCTTTGTTGTTATTCCCTGAACAACACTGTACAGCAGCTCTTCCCACAGCATTTGCGTTGTATTAAGTACGCTAAGTCGCCTAGAGAGGATTTCAGAGCAGTATGGGGGTGGCAGGTGCATCTGTGCAAATCTGATGCTATTTTGTGAAAGAGACATGAAAGCTGCTTATGGTGACGCTCACCTGAAATCCCAGCACTCTGGAGGCTGAGGCAGAAGCATCGCCATGAGTTTGAGGCCAGCCTGAGCTACATAGTGAGACTGTTTCAAAAAATGAAAATAAATAAACAAAAAGGACTTGAACATCTGGGGGATTTGTGCATCTGTGAGGGGGCCTGGCACCGAACCCCTGTAGATAATGAGGGATGACGATATTGGTTTATTTTAAAGTTACATTCATTGCACTCATTTTTTCTTCTAGATCATTAGGCCGTATATTAGGCCATTATTATTATTATTATTATTATTATTATTATTATGTTTTTTGAGACAGGGTCTTGCTTTGTGGTTCAGGCTGGCCTTGAGCTCAGCCTCCAACTCACATCACAGCAATCCTCCTGCTCTGCCTCCTGAGTGCTGGGATGACAGGCATGAGCCACCACGCCCCGCACTGTGGTATGTGGTACTGGTTGCTGCTGAAGTGAGTCTCCACACCCAGTATTGTGTGTGGTTTACCGGGGATCGAACCCAGGCCCTTCCGCTTGCAAGATAGGCACCGGAACCACTGAGCTAAATCCCCGGCCCTATTAGGCCATTATTAAGAATCAGACATCCACATTGCAGATGATCTGTTTGTGGATTTGCAAAGGTTTTTTTTTTTTTTTTTTTTTTTTTTGAGATAGGGTCTCGCTTTGTAGTTCAGGCCCCGAGCTCAGCCTCAAATTCACACTACAGCAATCCTCCTGCCTCTGCCTCCCGATTGCTGGGATTACAGGCTTGAGCCACCATGCCCAGCACTGTGATATGTGGTACTGGTTGCTGCAGGGTCTGGGTCTCCATGCCCAATATTGTATGTGGTTGCCGGGGAATCGAACCTGGGCCCTTGTGCTTGCAAGATAGGAGCTGGAACCACTAAGCTAACTCCCCGGCCCAAGGATTTGCAAAGTTTTAAAGTGCACCCCTTGGCAGAGCTGGTGAGGCTGGCCTAGCACTTTCAGTGTGGCTTGCAGGACTGAACCGTGGGTGCTGTTAGATTCTTGCTTGTTTATGCCACATTCCCAATAGCACTTCACTCTGTGACTTCCACACAGGGGCCGGATGATGCCCCTTGTCTTACCCCTTTTAGATTGTACTGGGATGTAACATCCTCAGGCATGCTGGGCAAGAGCTCTGAACCACATCTCAAGTCCAACTTGTTTGTTTGTTTATTCATTTATTTATTTGAGACAGGCTTTATGTGCTTCAGACTGGCATTGAACTCACTATGTATCCCAGGCTGGCCTTGAACGCATGGTGATCCTCCTGACTCAGCCTCCTGAGTGCTGGGATTACAGGTGTGTGTCACCATGCCAAGTTTTCATTTATCTGTTTTGTTTTGTTTCAGACAGGGTGTAACTGTAGTTCAGGCTGGCCTTGTGCTCGCTATGTAGCCTAGGCTGGCCTCAAACTTGTGGCGATCGTCTAGCCTCTGCCTCCTGAGTTCTGTAGTTACAGCATGTATCCCATGCCTGGCTCATTTATCTGTAAACATTTGAAACAGAGTATGGCTAAGTTGCCCAGGGTAACCTTGAACTGAGGATCCTCCTGCCTCAACCTCCCAAGTAGCTGAAAATTCAGGCAAGTGCCATTGAGCCATCTCTCTTGCTCATTTTTTTCTTCAGTTCTTGGGATTGAACCCAAAACCTTTGCAATGAGCTATATTCCCAGCCCTTCAAATTTTCTAATTGCGATAATGTCTTGGCAAGTCACTAAACTGTTTCAGCTCCCCAAAGTTCTGGACTCACAGGTGTTCGCCACCGTACTCCAGTGCTCCTGCTCATTCTCTGATGGTTAGTTAGAGCTGGACGTTAGTCTGTGAATCACTCAACGTGGGACTTGTAACAGCCGCTTGCTGAAACTGAAGTATCACATGAGGGTGCCCTTCATGTCTCCTCTGAGTCTCCTGACTCTCACCCTCCCTTCGGAGTCTTTGCTGGCCACGTGGGAAGCTGAGCAGTGCCACACAGCCTGAACAAGCGAGCAGGAAGAATCTGCATGGTGCTTACTGGTGACTAAGTCAGCTACTGGTCCCATAATGCTGTATAACAAATACTGTAAAACCCAGCAGCTTTCAACTGTAGATACCTTTCAACTGTAGATACCTCTCCCCTGTGCATGGGGGTAGTCTGAAGGGTAGACTATGACCGCGGCAGGCTATTTCAGGCTCAAGTCAGTTTTATTCAGGTTTTATGTAGGTCTGGAGTCCACTGATGATACCAGGATGGGCTTGTCTCCTGTTGGTGCCAACCTGTGTCAGGCAGCACATTTGAAGGCCTGCTCACACCTATGGCTGCTGACATTCTCTTCGCAAAGCAGGTCAAGGCCAGTGTCACTGAGGTGTGGCAGGACATCCCATCCACAAAGGCATATTGGAAAGGCAATATGGCAAAGGCATATTGGAAAGGGTATTATTTGTGTACTAGGCAAGTAAGAAACTGGGAACAATGAGCTATTGTAGCACACTGATATAAACAGGGGTTCTGAAGTCTTGAGGCTTTATTCCTATCAGTATTAGATTTTTTTTTTTGAAAGGTCTTTCTTTCTTCTTCTTTTTTTTTTTTTTTTTTTTGTAGTTCAGGCTGGCCCTGAGCTCACAGGAAAGCCTCAAACTCACAGCAACTTCCTGCCTCTGCTTCCCAAGTGCTGGGATTACAGGCATGAGTCCCCAAGCTCGGCACTGTGTTATGTGGCACTGATTGCTGGTGGGCATGAGTCACTACGCCTGGCATTGTTGTATATGGTTACCAGGGATAGAGCTAGGGCCCTTGTGCTTGTAAGGCAGGCCCCTGAACCACTGAGTTAAATCACCAGCCCTTTCGTTTGTTTTTTTTTTTGAGACAGGGTTTCGCTTTGTAGTTCAGGCTGGCCCTGAGCTCAGCCTCCAACTCACATCACAGCAATCCTCCTGCCTCTGCCTCCCGAGTGCTGGGATTACAGGCGTGAGCCACCACGCCCGGCACAGTGGTAGGTGGTACTGATTGCTGCTGGGCGTGAGTCTCCACACCCAGTATTTTATGTGATTAACGGGGAGATCAAACCAGGGTCCTTACACTTGCAAGACAGGTGCCGGAACCACTGAGCTAACTCCCCAGCCCCTTTTGTTTGTTTTTGAGACAGGGTCTCATTGTTTAGTTCAGGCTGGTTTTGAACTCACTATGTAGCCCAGCCTGTCCTTAAACTCTTGTCGATCTTCATGCCTCAGCCTCCTGCGCGCTGGGATCATAGGTGTGTGCCACCATGCCCAATGGTATTGGTATGCCTTTGCTGGAGCTATGTAACAAAGTTTCATAGACAGGGGTGGCTGAAACTACATAAATGTATTTTGTTTATGCTTCTGGAGGTCAGAAGTCCAAAATCAACCTGTCAGTAAGATCAGCTCTTTTTAAAATAATTTTTATATTTATTTGTTTGTTTAATATTTTTGAGGTACTGGGGATTGAACTCAGGGCCTCACACTTGCTAGGCAAGTACTCTATCACCGAACTACATGCCCAGTTCTTCAATTTGTTTTTGTTTTGAAACAGAATCTATGTTGCCCATGTTGGCCCCAAACTCACGGGCTCAAGGAATCTTCTGGCTTCAGCCTCCCAAGTAGCTGGGGTGACAGGCTTGCTGGTCCCTTCGGAGGGCTGTGGGAGATGGATCAGCCTTTGGCTTGTAGGATGACCACCCTCCTTTTCTAGCCCTCTACTATTTCTTCTCTTTGTGGGTGCCTGTGTCCATACTTCCTTTCTTCTGAGGGCACCAGTTATATGGGATTGAGGGTCTACCCCTAAGGACCTCATTGTAAACCCTTTACCTCTGCAAAGGCCCTGTCTCTGAATTAGGTGAGTTTGGAAGTACCTGAGCTTCAAATGGGCACATGAGAATTTGGGCCAAGGAATTCGTCCTCCTGTCCCTAGTCTCATGTACCCCTAGCGCACCCCCTAGCTCTCAGGCTTTGAGCAGAGTCCGTGGAGGGGCTTCTTGCCCTTGCCATCCATTCAGCTGCTCGCGACTGGTGCCTTTGTCCCAGCGTCCAGATGAAGGCAGAGCTCTGAAATCTAACATGAGCAGAATGAGACAGGGCTCCCTGGCCACACCATGGCCCAGCCTCAGGTTCTGTTCAGTTTGCGGGGGGCCTATAAGGTTCCACCAGCCAAACCTGCCTGTCTGTCCTTCAGCGCGGGCCCTGCATGTGGAGTGCATACTTGGCCTCCCTCGGAGGGCGCTATGGTGTGTAGTGCTAGCGAGAAGAGCGCCGGTGGGGCGGATGAAATAAATCCCAATAAGTCTGCAGAACACTCCTGCTTCTCATTCATGCTCCAGCAAGGGTTGTATTCTAAAGTCCGGGGAGAATGGGCTTTGCGCACACATGCATGCGCATGCGCACTGTGTGTGTGTGTGTGTGTGTGTGTGTGTGTGTGTGTGTGTGTGTATGCGTGCGTGCGCACTCGTGTGCACACGTACACAGTAATGTCCTTAATGCTCTATAGTAGCACGAAAGGCAGCCACTGTATTCTCAGGCCACTGAATGCTGGCTCATCCGCTCTGGATTAATGTGGCCTATGTGTGCTTCTTGCAACAGCAAAGATAACTAGTCTTTGTGCCTTATTGGCCTTTTCCATCCCGGCATAAATTAGGTGCATTTCATTCAGAAGTTACGTCTCTGGCGTGACGTCTTGAGTTTCGAGAGGTGGACAGCAGAGGCCGCCTGGGCTGGAGACAGCATTTCTCCCAAACACAGAGGGGACCACTCCTATACCACCTGACTCTGAGCGGGAGAAGGAGGAGGAGTAAGGCTCCATATTAGACCTGCCATCACCACCACAGCCATCCCCAGAAGGATGAGAGACTGCGAGGGAATTATCAGCAGCTTCCTTGTTGCCTTCCTCCCCGCCCCCACACCTGGCACTGGAGTATTACAGACATCTGGAATTACGACTGGTAAGATGCAGTCAAACACAGATTTCTTATTGTGGAAATATTCCCATCTAAGACTCAGGAGGGCAGGGATATTGGGTAATTGCCATCCTCGCAATAAACATATTAGGGAAGTTTATAAACTTGGCCTATCTCTTGGCTGCTTTAGGCTTCTGGTGTGCCTGGGATGGCTTTGATTTTGAAATTACTTAGACGATAGGCAGGCTGTGCCTCTCCTTAAATTTATAGCAATCTGATAAACACATCTGCGGCAAGTCCTGTTTTGGCTAGTTTGGGGCAGACCAAAGGCTTGAGGACTTCTTTGCGAAATAAATATCTGAAAAGCATTTATGTGACCCAACTGGAATTGGGAAGAATGGAAAACATCACAAGATATTCTGTGCACATGATATCTAATCTCCCTTTTATACAGAAGAAATTCAAATGAGCCTCTGCCATTAAAACTTTGATTATCAGAAACTGCATTTTAATCAGAGCTTGCCATAAACTCTGCGTGTTCAGCTGACTTGTGTATTTAACATTCTTGATATTATGTGCTGTTCCAATTATCCAAATTTTTCTTAAACTCAATTTCCCAGGGCCTCGTGGCATTCAGCTAATCAAGCTTTAACTTTTTAAAAAAGTGTTTATCTGTAGCTCTCTCCATATACCCTGAGTGTATATATACACAGGAGAGAGTGGAGCTGGGAAGACATCCGGGTACATTTTTTAGTGGCTAAATGCACACCCACCGTAGGTGCTGGGACGGTGGGGGTAGGGAAATCCAGTACTGTCGGATTTGAGCGCCGCCCCTTTACCTGGGACCACCTCAGCGCCCTGCTTGCACAGCTGGCTTCCTTTTCTCACACCGCCTGGTCGTGCCACCCCACCCTGCCCCGTGGCACCGGTCCTCACTGCCAGAGGCAGATTACGTGCTCTGTGGATACATACTTCGGCTGCTGCTGACTTTTCTCTGCCCTTTTCTCTGTTGCTCAGAAAGATTAGCCTTCAGGAATGTGGTTAGCACACACGGCACTCATAACTCACGCCAGTATATCACACAATCCCAGGAAATACCATGTGTCATTACAACGTGCATGCTCCCACAGTGATTGGCGCACACGCCACACACTGTGGTGCTTACAAGCACATATTGTACTCAGGCACACATGCTCCTGCCTGCGGGTATGTGCTTGGACCGGGGCAAGTCATGGTGAGGATCCCTGTTTTATTTCATTCACTTACAGGGTCTCAAAAATGTGCCTGGTACATTTTAAGTTTTAGTGCTTGCAGTGACTTTGCTTTCTATTCTAGGCTCGGTCCGTAAGGGTCAAAACTTGTTAAGAAAGTTCAGTATGGGCTACTGAGTGTGGTGGCGCACTCCTGTAATCCCAGCCCTGGGGAGGCTGAGGCGGGAGTTTGAGGCCAGACTGGATGACATAGGGAGTTCAAAGCTAGCCTGAACTACGGTACGTAGGGAGACTGTCTCAAAAAGCAAAACCAAAACAAAGCAAGTCCACTTTGGCCTTGGTTCTCCCTAAGCCTAAAAGGCCTGGGACTGGAGACTAGTGTGCTCCTGCTCACTGCACTCTCCCTGCCTTGAAGCTGACATTACTGTGCTCTATGGACTGGCTGTGCTAAGCCAAGTGCCTGCTCAGCCTCTTTTGCACATGCCTAACAAGTCTCTTTGCCCTTTGAACCAAGCTCTCCACTACCACTGGGATGTTCTTTCTCCCTTTTCCTGCCTATTGAATTCTCCTCCTTTTCTCAAAGCCTCGCTCCGGCGCTGCCTCCCCTGAAGAGGCCAGCTGGAAATGATCTCTCTCTCTCTCTCATTTCAACCCCTCCAAGTCCTTATTTTCTATAGTACTTATGGCTCCAAAGTAAACACCACCATTGGGGATTTGGCTTTTGTTTGTCCCTGTAAGAGCGAGGACATTGTCTTGTACTTCTGTACTGTGAGTCCAGCACTTTTATACATGATTTGATTTAACATTTTTGCTTTGGGTTAAAAATTTTTTTATCTGTGTGAAACTTTAATATGTTCTCTTTATAAAAGGTTAAATTTAAAGCTTAAACATAGGAGTCTGTCATTCTACCCCTGTGATTCTACATATTTACATATATGTAAGAGATGCTTATATATACAGATGTTCCTTGATGCATGATGGGGGCCACACCCCCAATAAACTCCTCCTAAGTCAAAAATACCATAAATTAGCTGGGTTTATTGGTGCACTCCTATAATCTCAGCACTCAGGAGGCTGAAGCAGGAAGATCTCCGGGAACTGGAGGCTAACAACTTGGGGTACATAGTGAGTTTAAGGCCAGCGTGAAGTATGTAGCAAGACCCTGCCTCAATCCTCCCAAATATATACATGCCATAAATTGAAACTGCATCGAACACACAGAGCCTATGGCCCAGCCATTGTTGAGTATGGCTGTGTCCCTTACGGTTGCAAGGCTGACAAGGAGCTGTGGTAGCCGCCACTTCCCTTGGCATCTCCAGAGAGGATGGACCACATAGCACCAGCCTCAGAGAAGAGCCAGGCACAGTACGGAAAATGTGCATTGTCTGTGACCATCAGAAAATCTTCAGTCAGTCCACCCTAGGTTGGGGAAATACACCAGATGTACCAAGCTTCACAGCTCATGCTTCACAAACATCTTTAGAGGAGAAATGCTTTTCCTGGTAGTAGGGATTGAGCCCAGGGCTTTCACACGGAGCCTATCCCTAGTGCCATTTTCTTTTTTATTTTGAGACAGGTTCTCGCTAAGGTAGCTGGGCTGGGCTCAAACTTGGGGTCCTCCTACTATAACCTTCCAATGTGCTGGGATTCCAGGCAGGTAGCACTGCTCCTGCAGAATTTTATCTTAGAATGATGATCTCTCTTCTGGAGTTATGGGGTGGTCAGCTCTCCTCTGCCAACCCCTCTGCCACACTCTTGTGCCTTGGAGCCAGTCGAGCACGGATTGAAACCTCTACAAAGAATGAGCCAAAATAAACTTTTCCTCCTTTAACTTTGAGGATCAGGTGTTTTCTCTCAGCAATGGGAAAAGTAATAAGACACCTGCTAAATATATAGATGTGTACCTGTCCCTTGGCCCTTAATCTGGAGTTGGTAGGTTCAGGAGCAGGCTCAGAATTTTGTATATGAAAAGTGACCTACAGGTGATTTGGATGTGTGAAAAAAATTATAAAAACACTTCTCTAAGCAAGGTGTGGTGGCACATGCCTATAATTCCAGCAACTTGGGAGGCTGAGGCAAGTTTGAGTCAAGCCTGGGAAACTTAGCCAGATTTGGCCTCAAAAAAAAAAAAAAAATTGCAGGGGATGTAGCACAGTATTCCCTCTGTTCAGTCCCCAGTATTACTAAAAAAAAACAACAATGACAACAGCAAAACTACCAGAGAATCAAAACTTTCTGCACTCTTCACCCTAACCCACCAGGGGCAGTATAGTGCAGTGATACCCTAGTGAATCCAGCCATTTGGGTTGAAATCCTGGCTATGCTACTTCCAACCATATTACTTAAGCAACTTAGTGAACTTCTCCAGGCCTCAGTCTCCCCATTTGTAACATGCGGATAATAAACAATAACACCTCATTTGGATGGTTGTCCCAAGAGTGAAATGAAGTGAATAGAGAGAATATCCCACACAGCATGTGCCAGGCCAACACCCTTCCCCAGTGCTGTTTTTACTGAAGCTAAATTGCTTCTAGAAGCTGACTAGGGAGCCCCCAAGACAGGACAGCAGAGTGCTAAGGTGTGGTTCTCAGTGGTATTTTGAGATTGGGTCTTTTTGGAGGGTACCTGTCCAAATACCTTCCTTGTGACTGTCAGGAAGACCACAGGAGGCCAGAACTGGTGGTACACACCCGTAACCACAAGTCTCAGGGAGGCTGAGGCAGGAGAGTGTCCAGTTGGAACCCAGCCTGTGCAACTTAACAAGACCCTGTGTCAGAACCAAAGGAAAAAAAATGTGGGGACATAGCTTAGTGCGAAGGCCGTGGATGCAATTCCCAGAACAAAAAAGCAAGAGTGACTGGAATGGAGGTCCTTCCCTTACCACCCGATAGTGGCAGGCAGTCAGAAGGGGAACCGGAGCATCCAACCACGTCGTGGAGGAGCTTTTGCTTATTTCCATTGGCTGCTTCCAAAGCCACCCCTTCTGAGGCACTGCTGGCGTCCAGCCTGCTGCTCCTCCCCTGAGGCCCAGTGCGCGGCTTTAGTCTGGTCAGCCTATGCCAACAACCTCAACCGGAGATGACAACTTGGGGTTCACATGAGCCTTGGAGGGGTAGCCTGCATTCAGTCCATGGGTCATCTAAGGGCCTAGCCCCTTCTTTTTTTTAATCTTTATTGGTACATTAAATATACACATCATGATTGCACTCCATAATGGGGATTTGCATCAGTATAAGAAACATCTTAATTCTCATTTTTTCCCCTAGCCCTACCTTACCCTACCACCCCCCCATATACATAAAATTTGTTTCCTTACTTTTTTGTTACAATCTCAACATTTTCCCCCTTCACCCTATTTTACATTTAGCATTTTCTATTTCACAATATATAACATACAATGCTAGGATTCAATTACATCTTTGTTTTCTCATACCAGAGAAAAGATGCAATATGTACCTATCTGTGCCCTATTTATTTCTAGCCCCTTTGTTTCAAGCACAAGACAGCAGAACCCCCAGGCTGTGCCCAAAGGTGAGACCAATCGTGCGGGCATCCCTGGCTTCCTTGGCCACCTCTGGTTTGCTGTGCACTCTGCCCCCTTCATCCTTACCCTCTCCTTCTGCAAGCTGCCCCACCCCCATGGTCTCTCCAGCAAGACTCGCTGTCTGGCGCTGTTTCCAGGGGCCTGACCTAGGACACGGCTGCTCACTGCAGCCTGCAGGTATAACCCTTGTGATGCGTGGAGACTAAGACTTTCCTTGGCTTCTCTGTTCCCCACTTAAGAGATTAGTTCCCTCTCAGGGCTGCTTTTCTAGCTCTCTAATCTGAAGCTGGCATCAGAGGGAAAGCATGACAGACGACAGGCAGGCAGGGGCTATGGACACAGCAGGCCACTCCCCTCAGATCTGCCCCTCCCTGCTGCACATTTGCACCCTGAGTTCAACAGCCTTCCTGGAAACAGAATAACGTTAGTGCTGTGGGGACTCCCAGCCCTGAGGGCGGCCCGCAGGAAGCAGGAGGGACCGTAACCTGTTGGTGTCCATGCATGCTGGGTTGGGAGGGGTGGGAAGGCGCCCAAGTCCCCCAGCAGGCCAGGCATTGTGTACTTGCCCTGGTCCGTGACAGAAACAAGCCAGCTGCTGAGAATGGCTGTCCCGCCCCAGCGCCTTTTGCTCCAGCTCTTTCTTGATAAGTATCTGTTGACACCAGTTTCAGTTTCTCTCTGCACTGTGGTTCCCGCCATGCTCTCCATAGTCTGGCAGGCGGTGACTGGATGTATGGGGTCCTAACTCTGGTGGCCCAACCCTCCCTTCTGAGGTGGAGGCCCAGTCGAGGCTCAGAGAGGCTAGTGAAGACTGCTTTGTCTTTCTACAAACCATTTGTGATCTAAATACAAAACAAGGCACAAAGGGCAAAATAGTAGAAGCACAAGTACCTAGGGGCAAAACTCAAAGTCTGCTGTGTGAATTTTAACTCACAAATAAACACTTAGTCTTCCTTTAACTTTTTTTCTTTGACTTCAGGGAAAAATTTTATTTGACTCCCAACTAAGTTTCACTGATTTTTTTTTTTAAAGTGAGATCGAACCCTGGGCCTCACAGTTTCATTGAACTCTAGAAAATATCAGGCCTGGATAAATCTCCCCAGCTCCTTCATAACTGGGAATGTCCATGTGGATGATCTAATAGGAAACAGCAACAACTCTCTCTCTCTCTCTCCATGCACACATGCACACACACGTTGTAGATTGTGTTTTTCTTAGGGCAGTTTTAGGTTTACAGGAAAATTGAGCAATACCTCCCACCCCGTTTCTGCTATTACTAATGGTCTGCATTAGCATATTGGTTCAAAGCTGCATGCAATGGCACATACCCGTAATCCCAGCCCCCTTGAAGGCTGAATCAAGAGTATCGCAAGTGCAAGCCCCGCCTGGACAAATGAAAAATAAAAAGGGTCGGGAATATAGCTCAGTGTAAAAGATCTGGGATCATTTCTCAGCACTGAAAAAAAAAAAAGTTTGGTATTGGTGAACTAATATTGAGAAAATTTTTTTTTTTTTTTTTTTTGACAGGGTCTCGCTTTTGTAGTTCAAACTGGCCTTGAGCTCAGCCTTGAACTCTCACAGCAATTCTCCTGCCTCTGCCTCCCGTGTGCTGGGATTATAAACGTGAGCCACCACGCCGCACTGTGGTATGTGGTACTGATTGCTGGTGGGTGTGAGTCTCCACACCCAACATTGTTGTATGTGGTTACCAGGGTTGAACCCGGGTCCTTGCACTTGCAAAGTAGGCACTGGAACCACTGAGCTAAATCTCTGGCCCTGACACAATACTACTAACTAGTGTACATAATTTATGTTAATTATGTTATGTTAGGTTTCACTCTTTGAGTTATACATTCTATGAATTTTGACATGTTCATCATTATGGCCTCCTGTGACCTTATGGGCCCTAAACAACCCCCTTGCTTTGCATATCCTTCCCTCCCTCCTGCCCTTATCTCTGGCAAGCACGTTTCTTTTCACTGTCTCTAGTTTCACCTTCTCCTGAGTGTCATATAGTTGGAATCCGTGGTACATTTGTAACCTTTTTAGGCCTTAGTGTGGCATATATATTTAAACTTTCTCATGGCCTAATAGATGGTTTCTTTTTAGCACTAAGTAGTATTCTGATGCCTGGACATGTATGCCTTCTTTGTGTACTAGACTTAGGTGGAGAGCTCAACAGACCCCGAGGAGACAAAGAATCAGTCTTTATCTTCAAGGCACCTTTTTTCTTTTGAGACAGCGTCTGGCTATGCGGGCTCTGTGACCCAGAGGGCTCATAGTACTTCCTGCCTGGGTCTGCCCAGTGGCAGGGACATAGATGTGCACCCAGGGGCCTGGCCTTACCTTTGAGGAACTTCTGGCCAGGAGTCACTCCCATGCCACCTCCACTGACAAGACCAAATAGCAAGCCAGACATGTGGGAGCCACATAGAAGGGGTGGCTATGGCAGTGATGAGGAAAGAGAGGTTCAGGGAGGGCTTGGCACAGGAAGCACAACAAAGACGAGAATGAGCATGGTGTGCTCTTGGCTTGTGTGTTTTTTTTTTTTTTTTTCCCCTGTCTGTGATACTGGGGATTGAACCCAGGACCTTCGTTCTGAGTATTTTTCTTAGTTTTTATTTTGAGTGAAGGTTTCACTGAAGCTCTGAATTGCCTGCACTGGATTTGAATTTGTAACCCTCCTGTCTCAGCCTCCCAGAGTGCTGGGATTACAAGTGTACCCCACCCCATCCAGATTTGCTGTTTTTAACCCAAGAGGTTGACAAAGAAGAGAGAAGACAAAAATGCTGAGACTCTCCCGGGAAGCACCTGCCATTTCGTTCGGGTGGGCCAGCTCCCTCCTTGTCTGCCCAGGTGCCGCTTGGCATCTAGGAGACTGGTACCTTTGTGAGAGCCAGTCTCAGTGAGTGGAGCCTGTCTGATCTTTAGCTGAACTCTGTGTGTGTATACGTACAATACAATTCACCTTTAGCAACATAATTTTATACCCTTTTATTGAGATAAAATATATACATCATAAAATTTGCCATCTTGACTTTTTTGAGAACTGGCTGTTAAACCCAGGGAACACTAAGCTTCATTTCCACCCCTTTTAAAATTTTATTTTGAGGCAGAGACTCACTAAGTTGCCCAGGCTGGCATCAAACTTCAGATTCTCCTGCCTCAGCCTCTGGAGTTGCAGGGATTACAGATGTAGGCCACTGTACCTGGCAGTCAGGACCATTGTTAACGTATAGTTGGGTCCACCAGGTCCATTCCCACTACTGGGCAGCTGTCCACACTGTTTATCCTGGCTTCTTCTCTACTAGGAGCTAACTTCCTGGCCTCCTTCCCCCGGTCCTGGCAACTGCATGCTCTTGCCTGCCTTAGAGTCACTGCTCTCAGAGTCTGTCCAAGTGGAATCTGTCAAAGTGGAATCGCACCGTGTTGTCCTGTTGTGCCTGGCTCACCTGTGCCGTTATGTCCCCTAGCAAAGCATAATTGTAGTTTCTCCACCCCTAGCACCCCCCAGCACTCTGCCTGCGGGGAGCCAGCCTTCCCATCTCAGCCAGCTTCTGCCTCTGTCTGTCCTTGGGGCCTGTTTTACAAATGGGTACAAAATGTTCAGATCCCTTCGCCATCCTTTACACACTGTCCTTAGCAGCGTTATCCATTCATATGCGGAAAGCTCTTCTAAATATTTCACTGTGCACATAGGTTCACACGATTGTATTTTATCTTTTGCTTTGCTTTGTGCCGCTGTAGACAGTACATAGGCTCAGCATGTTAGCCCACTACTCGGCTACTGAGCTATGTCTGTAGCCCATTTGTTAATTCACTTTTATCAATTTTTAATTTATTGGATTTTTGTTTGGCTTTGTTTTTGGTGCTGGGGTTGGAACCCAGGGTCCCTTGTATGCTAAGCACAGTGTCTATCTCTGAGCTACACCTCTAGTTCCATTAATTTGTTTTAAAATTGGAAAATAGGTTCAAAATCCAGTGGACCTGTTTGCATTACTCTAACAAAATACCTGTGGTTGGATGGTTTGTAAAGAAAAGAGGTTTATGAGCTCAGAGTTCTGGAAGTCAAGCATATAGTGCAGGACCTGAAACAGATGTTCAGAGGGAGCACATGATGTGGGCTGGGGGAGGCTGATGTGCAGTGTAGCGATCAGTTCTTGTGATCACAACCGGGTCCCAAAAGACCTAATTCACTCTCAAGAGACAGAAGCCCATCTCAGGAGAACTAACCCAGCCTCTCAAGAAATGAATCTACTCAGAAAGGGGTGCACCTGTGACTGATCCATTTCTCACTAGGCTTCGGCTCTTAGAGCTACCCCTGCTTTTGGGGATGCTGGGGGTTGAACCAGGGTCTCACGCCTGGGAGGCATGCAATATACCACTACAACAGTTCCAGCTTCCCCACCACTTCTTCATATCATTACCTTGGAGACCAGGCTCCCACCACATTTGACCTTCGGGGGACAAATCCTACTCGCAACCTAGTGACTGGGGTTGGGAGGACTGGGTGCTGGAGGTGCAGGAGGACAGTGACACAGGATTGGGAGTAGTTCTTCAGGTTTTGCTTTCTCCTATCTTATAAGCAAGATGTTTGTTTTTGTTTTTGTGGCATATTCCAGGGTCCCCTGTTGAGCGCACTAAAGACTAGGCAAAGCCCCAGCCTCGGCCCGGATGACCTGGCTGGTATAGATGCTGCAAGTGGGCAGCTTGTTACTTACTGAAACAGCATGAGGAAGACTAATCGAGTGTGCCAGCTCCTTGCATCCTTCTCTCACACTGGATGGGATGACGGGATAAAAAGGATGAAAGAACAGCTACAGGAACTGAGGGTGACCTGTGGCCATGTGACACTTGCAGCTCAGGGTCTGCGGCAAAGTGAGCAGAAAGCATCAGACCTCGTCAGCACCAGGACAGGTGAGACCCACTGTGCAAAGGCCCCTTTGGGCTGGTGGGGATGTGGGTTGACTAACATCCCATTCATATTTCAAGCCCCAAACCCCAAGACCTCAGAAAGTGGCTGCCTTGCGAGACAGGTCTTTAAGGAGGTGATTAAGTCCCAACAAACTTGTTAGGCTGGCTCTAGACCAGGCTCCCCAACATCCTCACAGGAAGAGACTAACAGGCGGATACACCAAGGAAAGAGCTTGTGGAGATAGAACTGTGTAACCCAGTGCTAACCGGGAAGTGGGGCAGACGCTGGCCTGTGCGCCACCCTCGTCCTCCTGTCTCCTTCTCTGCTGGAGCCCAGATTTAGCTGCGGATCAAGCTTTTGCCTCGATGGCCTACATGAATACATGTAAGGTCACTGTAGTAGGGAGCCAGTTTCCTATCTGTCTGTCCCTAGCTTTGTGGACTGTGAGAGAGATATTGTATAACTGTAGCTTCCAAATATTTTATACGCACTTTTACCTTTCTTTTTCTTTCTTTCTTTCTTTCTTTCTTTCTTTCTTTCTTTCTTTCTTTCTTTCTTTCTTCCTTCCTTCCTTCCTTCCTTCCTTCCTTCCTTCCTTTCTTTCTTTCTTTCTTTCTTTCTTTCTTTCTTTCTTTCTTCCTTCCTTCCTTCCTTTCTTCCTTTCTTTCTCTCTCTCTCTCTCTCTCTTTCTGTCTTTCTGGTCTTCCTGTGTACTTCAGGCTGACCTTGAACTCATTGTATGAGCCAGGCTGTCCTTGAGTAAGAGTTGATCTCCAGCCTCAGCCTCCTGAGTGCTGGGGTTACAGGATTGTGTGAGCATGTGCCACCAGCCCTAGCACTGTTTTTCACAATGCTAGGATGGAAGCCAGGGCCTCGTGCTCACTAGGCAAGCAGCCTGCCTCTGAGTTGTAGGCTCTGCCTGGTACTAGCATGCTCCTCAGCAATTCCCGGTTTCCTGTTCCTCCCTTCCTGATGGGGGCACAGAGAACTGAAGAGGGCAACAAGTAAGGGGGCCACTGCAGTTTCACATAAGAGGTCATAGTAGCTTAATAGTTAAGGCACTCAAATATCGATATACATAATTCCATTTTATCTTTTGTTTGCTTGTGAAATGGAATCACACTGCATCTATTTTTTTTTTTTTTGAGACAGGATCTTGCTTTGTGGTTCAGGTTGGCCCTGAGCTCAGCCTCAAACTCACATCACAGCAATCCTCCTGCCTCTGCCTCCCGAGTGCTGGGATTACAGGTGTGAGCCACCACGCCCGGCACTGTGGTATGTGGTACTGATTACTACTGGGCGTGAGTCTCCACACCCAGTATTGTATGTGGTTACCAAGGATTGAACCCAGGTCCTTGTGCTCGCTGGAACCACTGAGCTAAATCCCTGGCCCACACTGCGTCTATTTTTTGCAAGATCTTTTTTCCCACTTGATTTGTGTGTAGTGTTAAATACTTTTTATTAGTTGCATACTATTCCAAATCAACACAAAGCATCATACATTTTAATTAAAGCATAATAGTAATATAGAATAATGAGGGCCAGTGATTTAGCTCAAACGATACTGCACCTACCTTGGAAGCACAAGGGCCCAAGTTTGATCCCTGGTACTGCAAAAAACCTAAAACAATAACAAAAACATATAGAATAATGAGATTTATTTTATGATATTGTTACATGCATAGAAGCATTATTATTATTATTATTTTAGGTTTTTGAGACAGGGTCTCACTTTGTAGTTCAGGTTGACCTTGAACTCACTACGTAGCTCAGGCTAGCCTCGAACTCGCAACAATCCTCCTGCCTTTGCCTCCCAAGTGCTAGGATTACAGGTGTGAGCCACCACGCCTGGCTGAAGCATTATATTTTTAAAATATATCAGTAATGATGGCCACAGAGGTTGATTCTTTGTGTGTTTGTGTGTGTGTGTATGTGTATATGTGTGGTACGATACCGTAAACACCCTGGGTCATACAGTCTTGGGTTTGCAAGTGTTTCTGGTAAGACAGAGCCTTACAGCAGAAGTACTGTCAAATAGGTCTATACCTGGAGGAAGTGTGGTTCTACTGACACAAATGACATGAGCGGGAATATTCTTTGCAGCATCATTTTTAATAACGCCAAACCTGAAACAACTTAAACACTCCCCTTCCCTCTCTCCCTCCTTCTCCCCTCCTGCCCCCTTTCTGTGCTGGAGATGGAACCTTGTGCATTGTAATCACACATTCTGCCACTGAGCTACCCCTCCCCCAGCCTTAAAACGTTTTTCAGCAGTAGTATGGAATAATAAAATTTGGTTTCATTTGTATAATGGAATTCTATACAGCAATGAAAATGAACAGTCTGCTTAATAGAAAAACATAAATCTTTTCTTGTTATTTTGAGATAGAAGCTTGTTGTGTAGTTCAGGCTGCCCCTGACCTCACTACCTAGCCAGACTGACCTCAAACTCTGAATGATCCTCTTGCCCCAGCCTCCTGAATGCTGGGATTATAGGATGTGCCACCATGCCTGATTTAACATAGAAGAATCTTACAAATGCTTTATATCTTATAAATACCTTTATATCTTATAAATACTATACTATGTGAAAGAAGCTAGGCACAAAAGAATACATAATATAATTCCATTTTCATGTTTAAAACAGCAGCACCGGCAGAAGTCAGTACAGTACCTGTGGGGAAAAGGCCGCAGGGGCTTCCGGGAACTCCCCCCTGCCCTCCCTCTCCCCTCCTCCTTCCTTTTTACCTTTTTCTCTGTGCGCTGGCGATGGTGCCTGGGGCCTCGCACATGCTAAGCATGTGTCTCCCACTGCTGCACCTTAACCCCAGGGACTCTGTCTATGCAGTGGATTCATGAGTGCGTTCAGCTTTGAAGCCACATACACACATGATCTGTGTACTTTTTGATCTGTACCCTATACTTTATTTATTTATTTTTTTAGGTTTTTTTGAGACATGGTCTCGCTTTGTAGTTCAGGCTGGCCCTGAGCTCAGCCTCCAACTCACATCACAGCAATCCTCCTGCCTCTGCCTCCCGAGTGCTGGGATTACAGGCGTGAGCCACCACGCCCGGCACTGTGGTATGTGGTACTGGTTGCTGCTGGGCGTGAGTCTCCATGCCCAGTATTGTATGTGGTTACCGGGGATCGAACCCGGGTCCTTGCGCTTGCAAGACAGGAGCTGGAACTACTGAGGTAAATCCCCGGCCCTGTATCCTATACTTTAATAAAATCGCACTCACGTCCCTTTAAAGGTGTGCATGTTTAAAATAATGGTCAGAGCAGCCAAATCACCCCTCAGGAGCATTGCATCAATTTACACACTCATCACAATAGCACATACAAGTTCTCTTTTCCCCATATCCTTGCCAACAGCGGATGCTAGGAAGCTTTTTGATTTTGTGCCAGTTTGATGGATTCATGAAGTATCTTCTCACTTTCATTTTCCTGATCACCGAGAAGTTGAGTATCTTTCATGTTTGTTGGTCATTTGAATTTCCTTTTCTATCATTTTACCTGATTAGAGTCTCTCCTCTATTTTTGCCCTGTTTGTCTTCTATTTCTGTAGAATGGCTGTGAACTTTTTGTTGGCTCTGTTGTGAATGTGGTCTCCCAGAGGGTCTTTTGTCTTGTCCTTTTGTCTAGGACACATCTTGGTGGTGCCTGCAGGGGCTGGGCAGGCACAGCAAATATGCAGCAGGCTCCCAATACTACTGGCAGCCCCCGCTGGGCTCCTGCCAGCCACTGCTGGCTGGGAAGGTGAGAACCAGTGTGTTAGATCTGCTGATTTTTTTTTTTTAGGAGATGCCAGGAATTTGGATTTTTACAGGAAAACTTCCAAAATGAAAATGCTGGCAACTTGTTCAAAAAATTATAAGCATTATCAAAGCCAACACGTGTTTGGACTGGGTTGGATCTGCACGATACTGGTTCCCAACCTCTGGTTGACGCTATGATTCACTGCGCAAGAGTTTTTGTTTGTTTTATTTTGCAGTATCGGAAGTCAAACTCAGGACCTTGCGCTTGCCAGGCAGGTGCAGCGCCACTGATCTACATTGCTGGCCTGCACAAGAGTTTTGTGTTATCACACCCATGTCTTTTTGTTCTTTTTACCGCTTCACCACATTGTGATTATTATTTTACTTTCTAAATCTTCTATTTTAAGGCTACATAGAGAAGCTTTTGCCTCCTTAATGAGAAATGAAAAGCCTACGTGTGTTACCGGATTCAGCAGGCAGGGGAAGTCCTGACCTTGGGGACTTGGGTGGCTGGGCTGAAGCGCCAGATTTAGAACTCCTCACCTGCTTCTCGTTTTTCTCACTTAAAGCCAAGACCTCCCACATGAAGGAATTCCTGGGGCAGAAAATAAAGTGTTTTATTTTATAATATAGAGGCTCCGGGAACATGAAGATTCATATTAACGTGTAAACGACTTGTCTCAAACCCGTTCCTTGGGGTAGGTGTGTAAATCAGGGCAGGGAGAAAACAACTGAGCATTGGAAGCCTGAAAGGAAGTGGGGTGGAGGAGCTCAACTGGAGCCTCACTCTCCCGCCCGAGGGAAGTGACACCAGTCCCAACTGCGAGGGCCTCTAGCCTCCACGCCAGCCAGAGCTACTGGCATAGCTTCACGTACACTTGACAGGAAGCAAAGCAAACACCGCCAACCACCCATGTTAACGAGCAGCTTACCTACACCAAGTAGCACATCCTGGAAACTCCCTGGCTGTGGAGACAGCAGGACCAACAAGGAACAAAAGAGAGGCTTGAGGTAAGGGAAGTGCTGGGATCCCCAGGGGAATCTGAGCCAAGGGGACTCATTTAATCTTCGTGGCCATAACTGCATTTGGTGCCTAGTGTGTATGGCGTGCACATCCCTCCCCTTTAATTCCACTCAGCCTACAGGCAGGGCTCTTACGGTAAGTGATGGGCCCAGCAAGAACCAGACGCATGAACAAGTCCGGTCTCCCAACCTCTACTTTCGCCCAGGGCTTTCTGCCCCCTTCCCAATCTGGGCCAGGCAGAGCCTGTGTTCTCTAGTCCAACAAGCTCTCTAGCCAGAAAGCATTGGTATTTAGAGAGATTTTACTGTGAAAGCTCTAGGCATGCTAAGTGTTGTAGGCCCCACCCCTTCATACTTTGCCTTTCAGGCCTTGCCCGTTATGCTGACATCGCTGATGCTTCTTCATTTCCATTTTTCTCGGGCTAAAGACTAATATCCTCTGAGACACTAACTAATAATCCAAGCTGAAACCAGTGATGAAGGTTCTGAATGGGAAAGGTTTTAAGGTGTGACCTTCCCAGGCCGTTTGCCTGAGTCAAAATGGCCCAGACAACATAGTTTATTTTCTGAATGTGAGCCTGATTCATGCCCTTTATAGAGAAGTAGGAGACACAGAAAGCTAGAATGAGGGGGAAAAAACTCATGCTGTTACCTAGAGATAACCACTGTCAAAATGTTCATAGGGTTTTCTGCCAGTTATTTTCATATATATAATTCTTCAAATATATATATATGTATATATATACATATATACATACACACACACACACACACACACACACACACACACACACACATATATATATATATATATAAAATTGTTTTTTGCAGTACAAGGGATTGAACTCAAGACCTTGTACTTTCAAGGAAGGAGAGGTGCCACTGAGCTAAATCCCTGGCCTATATATAGATAATTTTAAAGCAGAACAGAGGCTATTCTAGCAATATACCCTTAGATCAGCTCTTTGCATTCATTAAACTTTGGGACTCTTTGAAGGCAAAATCTTTTTGGGTGAGACAGTGATATCACAAAAAGGGGAGAAGGATTGTTTAGCTGCAGGGTCCCCTACCTGACCTGGGACATCGCTGATCCCCAACCTCTTCCCTGGGGTGGAAAATGACACCATTAGCATGGGGTGACAGTGAGTGAAGAAGATCCTTCTGCCACCTTCTTCCATGTCACTGACCAGTGCTGGGGGGGGGCAGAGAGCCTCTCAGTACCATCTGTCTGTGCAGCAGTGGCCTCTGGTCATGTCACCCCCACCCCACTTCTAGCTGAGTCTCTGTGGTTACCCCCCTCCTTGTTGCTTTACCACGTGTGTGTGTGTGTGTGTGCGCGCATGTGTAGGGGACAGTCTTTTTTTTTTTTTTTTTAGGTACCAAGAGTTGAACTCAGGACCTTGCACTTGTTAGGCAGGCGTGGTGCCACTGAACTATATTCCAAGCTCTGAGCACAGTCTTGTGGAATGACAAATAGGCTGGCTTCTGGCTCCTTGAAACATTCCTGGTGGGACTGGGGCACACTTGGTCAAGGTACTTCCTGCCTTCTGAGAAATAAGCTGCCATTTGGCTGTGACCAAGGTGTTGTTCACACCCATTAGCTGTTTTCCTACAAGTGAAAATGGATTTGCTGTGAGGTCTGTCCTCTCTGTGACCCAGGGTTCATGGGAGCAGGACCAAGAGCACAGGACTAGCCATGAAATAGGGCCACATTAATATCAAGGAGGCACAGGCTGCATGAGGGCTTGTGTGTGTGTCCCTCCAACACCCTCCCTCCATTCCCCTGACAAAGATCAAGCTCTGGAAATTCGTGATGATTTGAGTAGGCTCTGCCAAGCCATAGTCACTAGAACTAGTCAGACCTGGCTTAGAGTTCCTGTTCTGTCCGTGGCTAGGCCACCTTGGGTGAATCACTTAACCTCTAGATTCTGCTTTCAGTTATACACATACCACGTTATGACTTGTATCTAGATGTCCTCCTGAAGCCTCATGTGGTCATAGGTGGTGAGTTTTGAAAGTGCTGCATTAGGGTGTGTGAATGTGGATTAAGGGTGTGATATGGGGACCAAGAGAGTGGATAATGGAAGCCTATCCTGAGTGTGGTAACACCAATCAATAGACTTACAACCTGTATGAGTATAAAGGGACAAAAGGAAAGCCAGCTTGCTGCTGCTGCTTGCTGCCTTCTGCTTGCCTTGCCCTGCTACACCATGGACTGTTTCTTTTCTGTGATGCCCCTTGGCCATGCATGGTGCCTTGCTTTGAAACCAGCAACTATGGACTGAAACTTCTATAAACTGTCAGCTGAAATAAATCTTTTCTCTTTTAACTTTGGGTGTTGGATATTTTGTCTCAGCAAGGAGAAAAGTAACTAAAACATTATGTCTCCCACTGTGCCTTAAACACAGCAGATACTCAGTAAATGATCATTGTTATTATGTCTCAAGTTTAATCCTCAGGACTTTTAGCAAAAAATACATTTTATAGAAGGGCCGCTGAAGCTCAGAAAGGCTTGATGGTGTTTCAGTTCTTTTTTACTGTGTAAAAACCGTCTCAGACTTTAATGGCTTAAAATAACAATGGACAGTTTCTCAAGATTTTGTAGAGCAGTAGGTGGTTCTTGGGTTCTTCCTAGTGTCACTCGGGGTGCCCTGGGGGGATATGGTCAGCTGGCAGCCAGATTGAGTTGGGAGGTCAAAGAAGGCCTCTCACATGGGTGGGGCCATGATGCTGGCTGGTGGCTGGTGGCTGGTGGCTGGTGGCTCGGACTGTTGCCCTTGTGACCTTGGCTAGCTCTGGCTTTCTGGAGCAGGATAGTTGGGCACTGAGAAAGGAGTATTCCCAGAGGATAGGCCTTAATATGCAGATATCTGTCTCCCTCCATTTCTTATCATAATGTTAATGCCCTGTTGAAGCATTAAGAAAGACACTACTGACATTGAGTCAGTAAGAAAGCCTGTTGTGCCTTCATGAGGACACACGTACTGCCAGGCATGGCTCCTGAGTGATTTCCCCTCTTGTTTCCAGCCCATCCTCTACTCTCCAGGATGTCTACGTCCTCTTTTGTTTCCCACTCTCATTTTGCAGGTTCTGTCCTCTTCCTCCCTGTTTGTCTTTTTTTTTTTTCCTGAGACAGAACCTCATTCTGTAGCCCTTGTTGGTCCTGAACTTGAAGCAATTTTCCTGCCTCAGCCTCCTGAATGCTGAGATTACAGGAGTGTGCCACTTCCCCCCACCCCAGCTCTTAATTTTCTCATCCAGCTGGACTACAGAAAACTGCTCGTTTGCCCCAGAGTCCCAGTCAGGATGTGGAGGCTCTATCACTTCTAGCACCCCAGGCCACAGCAGCCTCAACCTGACTCTGCTGGCCTCAGGACACACAAGACTTTCTAGGTCTGGGCTCAGTTTTCAGGGGGATTTTACAAGGAAAGCTAGGATCATGGGAACAAAGTCAGAGTCACAGTGCTAAGCCTGAGTTGACAGCACACTTTCATCTTCCTGAGGTGGGGCCTTCCAGGCTGCCTGTGGGTTGGGCTGTCCCCTGAGATGAGTCTCTACCTTGAGCCCTTGTCTCCACTTGGCCGAGGTAAGCTCTCCCAGGGTGATGACTACGGGAACCCAGCGCCTGCCTGCTCCTCCTGGCTCTGGCTAGGTGAGGCCCCAGCAGTTCTGGCAGCTATGGAGTGCCTTCCCTGCTCCTGTGTGCTGTTGGGGGTGAGTGCTGCTCCCTGTCCCACAGCTGGACCTGTACCCTCCCCTCCCCTCCCCTCCTCTTAAGGTCCCCAGGAAGGTAAGCTATTTACTCCACTCCCTGTTATAAGTGACAGTGAAGCCAGGAAGTTGGGGGCGTCTGAAGCCGTTATTCTTGCAGGAGCCTTGGACTGTGTTTTAGAGTCTGTGTGGGGCCCACAGCTGCTCTGCCTCAGGATGGAGTGGAGGCCAACAGAGAGCAAGGCCTCTGGAGAAAGCGAAAGTGTTTTCTAGAATGGGTGAGGTTGGGGAATGTGTGTGTGTGTGCCCAAGGAAAGGTCATGGTCAGTAAGAAAGCCTTTGGCAGGACAGAGCCTGCGATGGAGACCAGGAATGCTGCCATGCAGCTGCCTGCAATGGATGTGGGTCACCGGGCCAAGGTCCTGGGCTGTGGGGCTTCGAGGAAGTAGACTAGGATGGCTGAGGTATCTAGGAATTAGTGGTGTCTTGTGTGGTCTCACCGAGGGAAGCCGAGCAAAATCTGGCGACTCAGCTGTAACAGCCAAGTCTCTTGGCGCCAAACAACAGGAAACAATTCTGGTTTATTTAAGCAGAAACGGACTTTATCAGAAGGATCTTGAGGAACTCATAAAATGACCAGGAGGGCTAGAGAATGGTGTGGAGAGCAGGCCAAACGAATGGGGCCACATATCAGTCAGGACCACAGCCAAAGTTGGGCCAGTCTGGCATCAACCCCACTGCCAAGTTCAGGATGCCCCAACTTACACTGCCACCTCTAGCCATGGATATGGTCCCTGGTATCTCAGAAATGAAGTGCCCTTGCTAAGGGACAGCCACCCTCCAGCAGGACAGAGCTCTGTGTTCCTTTATCTCATCAGTATCACTAGCTCCTGTCTCCAGGTCTTTAATGACCTGGTTTTATAGCCAGACAAGTGCCTATCTGGCATTTTTAGCTTTCTGTTTCTTAACTTCTCTGAACTTTAGCTTCCTTCTCCAAAAAAATGAAGGTATGGCAGCCGGCACTTATCCTCCATCCTGACCCTGTCCTATGGTGCCTATACAGTTTGCACAGGCTGGAAGGCCCAAACTACATTTCCCAGATGCCTTTGCAGCTAGGGCTTTGGATGAGAATTCAGTTTCTCCAATTTGATGCATTTGTGTGAGGTCAGGATGACAGATGCGAGGCAGAGACCTTTTGTCTGCTGCTCTGCCTGTTGTTGCTGGACACATTGTGTGCGGGCATGTGACGGCATTCTAGTGTTTGCTCAGTCACCAGTTGTGGTAGCAGTGGCTTCCTGATCCCTGGACCTCAGCCATAATAGCACATTCTGGAAACCAGCAGTCCTAGGCTCCTTACCTTCCTGCTTAGTGGCAGAAGGCAGCAATCTTGGGGCACAGTTCAGTGGTGATGAGAGTCCACAGGTTGCCCCTCTCGAGCCCATCTAAGAATTCTGTAAGCACCTCATTTCTAGGAGTAATTTCCTCTTCTTCCTTAAAAGAGCTGACAAGGTTCTCTCTTCCCTGCAGCTGGACTCTGACTTCCTGGGCTCATATGGAGGATGTTACATAGCTTTGTCAGTTGTAAAGCCCTTCACAAATGTCAGACGTTTTCAGTGGAGAGGATCTCTTTCTGCAGGTGAGACAAAATGTGCTAGAAACTCTTGTGATGAGCTTTTCTTATTTTTACAGACTCCCAGTCATTTTACATAGAGCCTGTAGGGCAGGAACAACTTGAAACAACACAATTATTCCTAACCTCACACAACTCACAACAGAAACAAATCACCTTATTCTGGTGGGTCACCTGCTTCTGAAAGCAGTTGCATGTCCTGGGGAGTTTCCCATCTCAGCCCACCCTGAGAAGAAAGGTGACAGGCTTCCAGGTGTGAACTCCACCAGCCACCCTGGACATCTCCCTGCCTGTGGCCTGTGTCTCCACCAGTTGGTGTTGAAACACATGGTTAGATGCCTCACCTTTGACAGGTCAGTCTTTGCATTTACACAACCTCTCCCAGTCCTGCAGGGCAAGCTGTATGAGAAGAGTTTTCCAAGAGAAGGCTGGGCTTAGGGGAAGCAGAACTGCGGCACAGGAGCCCAGATGCTGGGAGCAGACTGGAGCCGGGAGGGGAGCGAGAGCATCAGAGTCCCGGGACCGCTTGTGAGGGCCAGCCCCTCAGTGGACACATAGCTTCTTCCCCTCCATAGCTGGAAATCTCTCATCTCCCCACCTCAACCTTTTGCTCACTCCCATCATACTTCCTGCCACAAAATGGAGCCCCTCTGGGGAGTGAGGAGCTCCCGTGCTGGGTGGGAGCTGGGTTCCAGAGCCAAGGGGCTCTTCCCTACCCTATTAGGGGGCTTGGGGCTACATAGTTTTCTGAAGCCCTAGCCATTTTGATGCAGGATGAAGCTCTCTGGGGACCGATAAAGCCAGCCAGCCCTGTGTTTCATCACCAGTTGGCATTTGTGAGACCTGAAGGTGTTTTTTTTTTTTTTTTTGTGGTCTGGACAAGTTTGCCAGGCTTCTCTTGGGCCAGTTACTCTGTTTCCAAACTGCAGTAGACAGACGCAAATAGCTCCGAACTCCACAAGTCACCCTGAAATGAAGGAGGTGACTGGTCTTCTCTCAGTCCCACGGCCAGAGGGAGAGAGGCCAGGCAGGTCCTGGTAGGCCATCGCGTTCTTGCTGGGCACAGGTGGTGGAGCTTGGGCATCTGCGGACCTCTCTGGGGCCGAGACAGGCAGTGTTCTGCAAAGGGGACCCAAGCTGCTGCGGGGGGTTGGTGACCAGGTCCAAAGCCCAGATGGCAAGACGAACGTCGACCTCCCTCCCCACTCTACCTTCTGCTGCAGATGCCTCCGGGACTCCACCGCCCGCGCAGAGGAACCCGAGACACTAGGGACACCGCCTGGAGTCCCAGCGCATAACACCAGGACAGGACGTTTTCCCTTCTACCAAGAGACTTCCCCTTTAACCCCTGCAGTGCTGGCAGATCTGGAACTGGCGGGGGGGGGGGGGGGGGGG
>PVIR01014078.1:0-40921 GCA_004026965.1 Petromus typicus | reverse complement strand
GTTTAGAAATTGCATCTTATAATGGAGGTCAGATTTGTTTGTGTTCTTTCTCTCACATTCTTCCCTGCCCTTTCATATTTCCAAGGTCATGAGTCTTTACCGCATGAGGTTAGGAGTCACCACCAATTTCTCATGGTAGTTTACCAAATATGAACACTTTCTTTCGAGGAAAAACTGGGATGGAGCAGACGTTTTTTCCAGGTGTAGTCAGTATCATGCAAAGAAATCACTGGGTTAGATTTTAACTGAAGGGTTAAGGAATTCTCAGAAAGGACTTATAAAAATAATGCAACCTGCAATGTATCACACGCAACAGTTTATAATTTAATCCTTTTACTATACTTTCAGCTAATCTGGACTCTTTACTGTTTGAAAGAGTTGAAGTCACTTTAAGCTGGGGATTTCCTACATCACATCATTAATTTTCAACATGAACTATCCTCTTCAAGTCACTCAGATATTACCTCTCTGTAAATGTCATTTTTTTATAGGTGGAGATGCTGTCCTTCCTAACCTTAGCTGGAAAACATGGAAGACACACTTAGATGGCTTCTCAGAGGGCGTGAGAGCCCACCTTCCAGGGGACAAAGGATAACTGTGACATTGTAGTTCTCTCACTACTTGTAATTTAGTGGTTTAAAAATAAATTTCTTATTCTTACAATTAATTTTCTGCTGGAAGGCTTTCTAAGCTCTGGAAAGTTATTTCTGCATCTAAGCAGTCTAACAGTTGAATATCTCTACCTACCACTCTACTCACCATCTCTCTCTATCTCAGTCACTACCACTGAGGAGCTGGTGGTATTGTAAGCATACTTGCCCCTCCTTTTAAGCATCCTTAAACCTGCTTGTACCTTCAGCATGTGGATGAGGGAATATTTCTTTTCAGTGTCTGATGAGGTCTAGATGGCTCAACTCACTGGAAGATGAGATCCATGGAGTGAAACCTCTCCTATCATCTAGTTATGACAAAAAAATTGTCAGTATACAATGGAGGGATGATTAAAGGTTGGAGAATTTTAGTTTTCTATGTTGTTCACTTACATCAAGATGAATCGGAAGGACTTGGAGGAGACCACTTGGAGATTTGGGTGTATGGCCTTGATATTACAGGAACTATAAATAACCATCTGAAAGACCCAGTGACAAGTGGGCTGCCACAAGGCAGGATCTTTTTGTGGTTTAATTGTATTTTGACAACACATAAGTTATAGAAGTGTCCCCAAGGGCCAGGACAGTCAGAGAGAAAGTGCCTGCTCATCAATGATTGAGTCATTTTGGTGGGACTTTTCCATGACAGTTTCCTAGATGGCACTACATTGTCCAAAGAAAATCTATGAAAAGAAAGATTATAGATAATTCAGGGGCTAAAAGTGTTAAATAGGCCATGTGGGAAGCACATCACTGTAGGAGACAGTGGCAGGGAGAAGTCCACAGCAGTAAGGGCTCTGTACAGATGTGCGAAGGTGCCCATGAGAGAAACTACTGTAATGCTGAAGGCAGATGAATGTAACCCCAGATGGATTCCAACTCCAAAGGTCTTATCTGAACTCTAAGCCCTTTCTCCTGTTTTCCTATATTCAGATGCAGGGCAATTTTCAGGAACTTCAATTCAAAGGACTTCCAAATACATTTTTACTACTTCTGCTGGTGTGAGTATTCAGATGAATCTGGAAAAAAATAGTTTCAAATTTTGAGCAAGAAGTACAATTTAACTGTGACTGTTTTAAAGGTCAAATTGATGGATAACAGAGAATTAGCAGAATATAGGGACCAAGATTGTGAATTTAATTTCATCTAGAGAAAAGGCAAAGTTTTCATATTGAATGTGAGATAGTCATGAGAATAAAGACTAAAGAACTGTGTGTAGTATGATCAACCCAACATATCCAGCGCATTGATCAACTAAACATGGCTGTGTTTTAATTGGAACTTTAAAATCAAACACCAAGGCCTGGTGTTTTCATGATGTCAGATCACTACCTTACTTTAAAATTCTTCCTAAGAATAAAGGTCAAATTTCAATAGGTATCTTACTATATTCTAGTTGCAGGCTGTAGTAGCTTTCTTGTCACTAAGGCATAAAATTCAAAACCCACCAGTTAAATGGAAAGAATATTACTTTTTTCATGGTTTCAGTCCTTGACTGATTGGCTCCAAAGCAGAGACATTATGGAGGAAGGGGATGGTGGAGCAGATCAGCTTGGTTCATGGTAACTGGGAAGCAGACTTGGAAACAACGCCAAGGCAGGAGGGGCCAGAGACTAGACATAGAACTAAAGGCCAAGTCTCTATGAACTACCTGAAAGTAGTTTCTACCAGTCCCAAGGCTGAATTCCAAGTCATCAAGTTGAAATTTGATGACCAAAGGCAATATTCCACTCCTTTTCTGTTGTTACCAAACACATTTCCTTAAAACTGTACTTAATTTTTACAATAATAACTAAACAGCAAATTCATACTTTTGCCTAATGTAAAACAGCTATCCCGAGTAAAGTGAGAAATGCAATAATTCAAGGAAACAAATTTTATGTATATGGGGGGGTGGTAGGGTGGGTAGGGCAATGGGAAAAAATGAGAATTAAGTGTGTCTTATACTGGTATAAATCCCCATTATGGAGTGCAATCATGATGTGTATATGTAATGTACCAATAAAGATTTTAATAAAAAAAATTCCATCCACAAAGTCTCAACAGTTCCACTATTTTTCAAAAGTCCAAATCTGTTCCAGTACTCAGGGCAAACTATTAGCTGTGTGAAGATTTGTACATTTTTTTAAATTACACAAAAACAGAGAATAATGGCACCGAATAAATATTCCTACCTCAAAAGGGAGGCAGTAGGAGATTAAAAATAATTTGAATAAGGCAAAACTGAAACCTAGCAAGGCAAATCCTACTGTCCTGTAGTTTCACGTCTGGTGCCTAAGGCAGGTTGTGGTGAGACGTGAGATCCAAAGCGCTTAGGCAGCCCTGTTTCTATGGCTTGCTAGTTTCAGCTCACATAGCTTTTCTTTGGGGCTGGCTCTGCTCAATGCTTGTGGCTTTTTATTGGCATGTACTCCTTGTTGCTGGAATCTCCTAGTGTCTCCACCTCACTCTCACAGACACACTTTCACAGCTTCATCTGTTGCCTTCTTCGGGTACATTGTCACATTGTCATCTCCTGGCCCCTATGGCCTTTCTTTGAAATCTGAGTGGAAGCCTCTATGGCCTCACCACTCTTGTGTTCTGTATTCCTATAACACCAGCATCCTATGGATGATACCAAGGCCTCTTGGTAGCCCCCTTGAACCATGACTGTAATGATTTCTGAGAGCCCACATGGCTGAGCACAGTAAAACAAATCTCAAGAAGCCATTTCCTAGGTGGTCCTTTTTAAGCAGGGGGCCTAGGGACTCTTCAAATGAAAGGTAAATACTTTTGAGGCTGTGATGGATGATCTTGTGATTCCTGAAATATCTTCAATCTACTTTTCTTCTTGTCCCTATACAAAGTACTTGGTTCCTTTTAATGATGCTAATCTTGTTAGCAGTCATACTTTCTTTGGACCAAACTTTACACATAATTCTTTCTTAGTCAAAATTTGTTTTTCAAAATTTCCTATTCTCTGTTTTGTCCTTGATTCTCACTAAAAATCTGGCTGAAAGTACCCATGTTCAGTCTGAACTTTAGGCGGCTTCACATTTTCTACACAAGATCAATTAGTCTACTGATCTTAATCTCGTTCTCTTGAAAGCTGTCAGGTAATGGGCAAAATGTAGACAGATTTTCTGTCATAGTGTAGCAAATCAATTTCTAGTCAAGCAGTCAATAGAGTCTTTGTTCCCAAAAGAAGTCTCCTCAGTCTGTCTTTACTGTTCACATTCTTATAAGGATTCTGGTCTTCTGAGCTCTAACCAGAATTATCCATATAGGTTGGCTTACAGGTGTGAAGACTTCTCTAGCTGGGACTGCCAGATCTTTCCAAGTTCATCTTATAAATCAGTTTCAAAGGCTTCTGAACCACATATTCAGGTACAGTAATAGCAATCACTCTACTTATGGATCACAATTTTTATATTAACCAGCTTACTAGTTGCAGGGTTCCTAAATCCATCACCCATAAATTATAAAAGGAGAAGTTTAATTTGTTCAGTTTTGGTCCATGATCAGTTGGTTCCAAGGTAGAGCCATCATGGTGGAAAAACTTGGTGAGTAACAGCTGCCAGTGAGGAAGGGGTGAAGGGTCAGACTTACACCCCAAGGCAGCATCTCCATGACCCAGCCAGACGCACTTCGAAGCATGCTCTACCCCTCCTCCTCAGGACAGGTACCAAAGCCAGTCAAATGGTCTTTACCCTAAGTGCTATGCAGGCTAAATACCTAAAAGGAAGAACTCTTTGATCATAGACCTATTTGAGAAAGTATTAGTACTGCTGTTTTGGAAGTTTCCAAAATATTCCTGTTCATAGCTATTTCAATGTCTTCAGTTCCTATTTTTAAATTCATATTCAGGTCTTGATAGCTTTTGAACAGGTAAGATGTTGCAGACACTGTTAGTATTTCTCATATAATTACCTTTCAGCTGCCTTCAAAAGCAAGCTCTTGTGATCTACGGTTTACCCGAGTAAACTACAAAACTTGACCAGGCTGATTCCTCATCTGATCTTCCATGACAAGGCACTAGCTTCTTAATGGTGAAGTAATACCACAAGTTTGTTTTTAATTAAATATGAGCTTGTTTTATTTAAAGCATGAGTTCCTAACAAGGAGCAACTTTTGCTTCAAAAGGGACATTTGTCAATGTAGACTAGAGATCCTAGTTGTTATAATTTGGAAAGGTTGTTCCTGTTGTCTGGTGGGTATGGTCAGGGAAGCTGCTGAGTAGTATAGAAATTCCTGATTGTCTCCCCACACCACAGACTTAGGCAGCCCCAAATGTCTGTCTTTTTAGTTAGAAAAACTGAATTTAAGCAATTTATTTATTTATTTATTATTTAGGTTTTTTGAGACAGGGTCTCGCTTTGTGGTTCAGGCTGGCCCTGAGCTCAGCCTCCCACTCACATCACAGCAGTCCTCCAGCCTCTGACTCCTGAGTGCTGGGATTACAGGAGTGAGCCACCACACCCGGCACTGTGGTATGTGGTACTGATTGCTGCTGGGCGTGAGTTTCCACACCCAATATTGTATGTGGTTGCCAGGGAATCGAACCCTGGCCCTTGTACTTGCAAGACAGGCGCCGGAACCACTGAGTTAATTCCCCAGCCCAGAATTTAAGCAATTTTAAAAGCACTTTATATGACCAAACAGGCAGCTGGATTTGTCAATTTTCACTAAATAAATTTCTACCTCCATTTCTGACTGGAATAGGGAAAATATAAAATTATTTTTTTTTGGTGATACTCCTATCTCTGCATGCATTAAAAGGTTTTAATTTTATTCTGCCTGGGAAAGGAGCATGTTCTAGGATCTTCTACAAACAACCTAGCTACAAATGGTAAACTCTGATTATGGTTTATTTGCAAAACATTAGTGAATTACATATTAATGGTGAGAAGCATGGCAGATCAGAAAACAGAGTGATCAAATTCTTTACCAGCTGCATCTGGGGACTTAGCTCAGTGGTTCCAGCACCTGCCTCGCCAGCTAAAGTTTCCAGGTTTGGTCCCTGGTATAAAAAGAAAATAAAAATCTTTACCAGCTGCAAGCTGAGATGTAATCAGTGCTTTTGTATTACTTTCCAAAGTTTCTACCTCTGTGTTTTTCTTCATGTTTTCTAAAATTCAAAACAAATATTGTAGCAGAATTTGAAAAATCAGGTGAATACCTCATTTCATTTATTTTCATAATAAGAAAGTCATGCGAGTTTGCTCACTGGAACAAATTAGCTACTTATTGAATCAGGAAAGTACAATATTACTTACAAACTGTTCTCCACTGATACTCCTGGCAGAAGAAAGATTGTTCTGGCATAATGTAATGACATCTCAGATATTAGACCATTAATTCAAGTAACCAGACAGTAAGAAAAAACAGCAGTCCCTGAGCAGCAGTAATGTCCTGCTCTTGGAACTGATGAACTATCTAAAATATAAAATAGAGATGTGCCAGAGACCAGAATGGGAAAGTAAATAATAGTAATAATTGAAGAAAAGACCTTGGCATGTAGGAGATACTCACCTGTTGGCCAATTTAACTCTTGACTTCTAAAGCAAATTGAAAGGGAGAAGAAACACATTTCCTTTTAATCAAAATAAGGTGAGTCCATGTGTAATCCTGTCCAAAATGCATTCATAATGTTGCTGCTACCCTGAGAGGTGTAAATGAATGCAAACATCTGTGCGTATTCCGTGCATTTGTGTGCAACATGTGCATGCTGTAAAGAGCCCCATAAAACAAAGCAGCCTGGATATTACTCAGTCTTATTTTAATGTTGCCTGAGTTTGAAAATGCATAGAGGGTTATTATGTACTCATAAATTCAGGCCAATTAGGCAGAGAAACATTCCAAGCATAATGCCACATGTTCTTGCATTCTATCACCTCCTTTAGGTACTGTTTTGCGGGAAGAGGGACCCTCAGTAGAGTTTAACACACAATGTGTTTTCCTGGCAAGCAGTGTATGCACATTTGTCAGATTTTGGCTGGTTTAGATCAACTTTTTCATATGGAAAGGTGTCCATTAACTCCTAGACTTGTGTTTCAGAGGATAGGAAATGGTATCATTATAGTTTAGGGAGACAGATTATGGAGAGAGCATGTAAGAATGAGCAGTTGGTGGAGTCAGATTACTGAGATGTAGCAAATAATACCTTAGAGTAAATGTGACTATTCCATTGTTCTTAAATGCTACACTCTACCTTCGAAGCTTAAACATGTATCACTATAGAAAGTATCAGTACAAAAGGAAGTTAGTAAATATTTACTCATCACTAACTATGAAGAGCAGAACTCAGTTCATGGAGTACTGCTGTTGCCCAGCATTACACGAAGTGTTTAGGACACAATTCTCAGAAGGCATCTTCCTTGATTTCATGGAACTGAAACTGAGTATAGGTGAAAAGAAAACTTATAAATAAAGATCTTGAGCCAAGATGATAAATGCAACTAGGTACTGGGAGAAGAGAAAAAGATCAGAGTAGTTATAAATTTACTTTGATGACGATTATCTGATTCAGGTTGGAGGGTGAAAGAGGAAGCTCATTAATCTTCCAAGATAGCAAACTAGAAGGATTGAATTGCCAAATGCCAAGATGATGGTACAAGAAAAAAGCCAGCGAGCAAAACAACAGCCCCAAAGAGAAGAACGTTAGGGTGAGGTTGAAAGGATATATTTATTTTTTTTTTTTAGGTTTTTTTTTTGAGACAGGGTTTTGCTTTGTGGTTCAGGCTGGCCCTGAGCTCAGCCTCAAACTCACATCACAGCAATCCTCCTGCCTCTGCCTCCCAAGTGCTGGGATTACAGGCGTGAGCCACCACGCCCGGTGGCACTGTGGTATGTAGTACTGGTTGCTGCTGGGCGTGAGTCTCCACGCCCAGTATGGTATGTGGTTACCGGGGAATCGAACCTGGGCCCTTGCGCTTGCAAGACAGGTGCCGGAACCACTGAGCTAACTCCCTGGCCCAAAAGGATATATTTTTAAGAGAATCAATTTAATATTGCTGAATATTCAGGTAGAAATTGCCAGAGACCAGAGAGAAATGTGAATGCAGATATTAGATATCAGGTACTCTGAGTTGGGAAAACAGATTCAGGCTGTTCTATTAAATAAGATGACCATATTTTGCTGCTTTCTTTGTGGGCACTAAGGTTTGCAGTGTGTTTTGTTTTCATACTAGATTCTTGAAAGAATCTAGTGTGTGTTTTGTTTTCATACTAGATTCTTGGCAGGATTCTTGAAAAGCATCATGCCAGACATGCAATGTCTCTTGTTCTAATATTCACATATCTACTATGGCTTTTGTCTCTTGAGAAAACTTTGATGTTGCATCTAAGAGCATCTGATTGAATCTCCTACTTTTATTGATGAGCTATATGACCAGGAGAGTGAAAACATGTTTGCTCAGAGTCACACACTCAACTGTTTGTAACATGCAAGTTAGATTCATCTTCTTTTCTCCCATTGATTTGATTTGTTTTCAAATATATAGTTAGTAAAAGCAACACCGAGTAGAGGAAGATGCCTTTCACAGGGAAGAGACTCAGAAGGACAACTGAAGAGGTGCAGCCTCAGCCTGTGTCATGGAGAATCATAGAGCTAGAAACGGCCCTTTTCATTTCTATATTGAATAAATCAGTTCTGCAGTGGGTGCTCAACGTGTCCCCTGAGTATCTGTCAAACACATAAGGCACTTAACTAATTAAACATTCCCATCTTTTTGTGTTTGACATTTTCATCAACTAAAAACTTTCCAGGCTAAATTATTGAATTCGCAATACGATTTTACGTGATTGAGCATTTAAAAATGAATGCTAATGCATTTCACAGAGAGAGTCAGCCGTAAGGAACAGAGCAGAACTTTGTTTTAAAGTGGACCAATTAACAATGGAGAGCTTCAAGAGCAACTTGCTTATCATGCCTGAAATGAAGTAAAAACTTGTCAAGGGGGCAAAGTTGTCACATGGAGGGGTCTGTACGATTTTCATGTGCCACAGGGATTTCACTGTTTCTCACAAAAGAAACACTTTCCTTGTCTTAGAACTTATGTGCACGTGCACACACACTTACATTCTTACTTCTCTACTGCTCAGACATGGTTTGAAACTGCTTTAGTTAGTGAGATGTGAAAAGTCTCCCAGTTATTGGGAAGAAAAGGGGCTCTAAGGAGTGAAATTATGGACTGGATTGCTTTAAAAATTAAGAGACAACCTTTCCTCCCTTTCTAACAAATTGCAAACTTTTGTCTTGATCCCATTTGTTTTAACTTGTTCTTTTCTTTGTGTATGTTTTTGGGAAAAGGTGATGTTAGAGGAGCAATTTGGTGACTTGTCTTGGCTTAGAATATGTCTGTGAGAGATACTTTTAGCCATAGTGCATGGTACATAGTAGTTATTTAATAATAAACAACTGATCACTACATAAATCCATGAAACAGGTTCTTGAGTCCTTCTTTGGTAATAAATATGGGAGATAAATCAGCATTTTTCTTTCAGTTGAGATGCAGAGGCTATTTTCTATTTACATTTGTGTGGGCTATAGTACCTGGAGAAATTTTTATGGGCTATTTCTTCGCCCATATGGCAATTTGTGGGTAAATCAGTCTATTGCTAAGGGGAAAGCTGTGACTAGCTGCATATTTGATTCCAAAGTATTTCACATATTTCACAGATCTGTGTCTTCTAAGCAAGGGCAATAGTGGGTTTTTTCCACCCTTTATTGAATTCATTGGTGTATTTTATACATAATGATCACATTCAACATTGAGAATTTATAGCTGTAGTTAATTCTCATTTTTTCCCCATTTCCCTGTCCTAATGTTTATATTTTGCTGCACGGGATACAAAACAAAATCTTTCAAATCAGAAAAAAAGTTTAATAATATCACATAAATATAATTTGGGAATGTTTTTGTCTGCTGGAGGATTGGCTTTGAAATTTAGACTTCAAAGTGGACATTGTTGCAGTCAAGATAAAAGGAGGGTGCTAAATGGATCCAGGTTAAATCAAAGAAGACGTGAAGAGATGCATAGAGTAGGCTGGCTTTAGGGAAGAATTCCTCAGTATAGCAGCAGCATCCTCAGAAAGCTAACATGGCATCAGGGTGGGGATTTGTGAAAACCCTGGTCTTTGTGATTCTCATAGAACTGGAAAGCAAGTTGATTAGCAGAAAGGAGAATAGATGCTGTAAAGGTGTGGAAGACAAGAAACTACTGGAAGATATTTTTGTAGCTGACACTGAACTCTCTTCTCATGGATGAAACAAATAAAAACTTGAAGCATAACTGTGGACATGTGTAACGAAAAGTAGCAATTTATTTAAACATTGTTTAATATAAATGTACTTATATTACTGGCATCATAACTTAGTACCCTTGTATGGGAATCATTCTCAATCTATTGGATACAGGTTGCCCCTAAAAATTCCCAGGTTAAAGAAACATTAGTGGTATTGCCATTGATTTAGTTCTGAACCGAGCAGAGAGCCCTGGATTTGTACCCAAGCCAGCAGCCTCTCTGAGTCAGAGTGTTACATTAAAAACATGTGCTGCAAATATACACATAATTTACTTTAAACTAACTGAAAGCAAAAACAATATTCAAGAATATCTTCATGAAAAAGCCTATGTGTGACTGACCTGGAAGTTACAACCAGTCTTTTAGAGTATCACGCCCTAGATGGCACGCTGATACTGTGACTCAACCCAGAACTGAATTTAGAAATTTGAAAGATCCTGCTTTGAAGCTTAGCTTCTTTTATCCATGCTTTTATTAAATTATTTCCTTACTTACGGACCTATAGTTGTTTTACACTGTCTGTGTACTAGGCCTAACAGAACTACGAGGTTTTCTTGGTCCTTCACAATCTCATTTCACCTTTGCTTTTAGAAGATGTTTTCATGATATTCAGGGTCTTTTGCCTACAGGAGCTCCAGTCTGCTCCACAGATCTGCATGTGTTGCTTGAGTTACACTGACCTTTTAACAGCAACGTGCTCTGCTCACCTCAGCCCTCCAGCTCATGGTCTCTCTGCTTAGGGTGGTAGTGGGCCCACTATTCTCCGTTTTTGAGTTTCTGTGACAGAAATTTTGAGTGCCACATAATTTATCAACATAACCACATAATACTTTTATAGGTTTCTGTGTAGTATTTGTAGTCCCTTTGATATTTTTCAATTAGAATTGTAGTTCTTAGTGTCAGGGACTCCATGGCACCCAATTCAGGGATAAATAAAGCCTTAAACTATTTTAATCTACCTATCTTTAAGTTTGGTTGAAATACATTTCTATCAAGTGATTATACTTTATTTCTTCATGATTTTGATGCTTCCACGCATTCATTTTTAAAGGAATCCCTGTCATTCTCTTCCCTGTGTTGCAAGACAGGCCTGAAATTACCTCAGATTAGACTGATTAATTGATTGTGGTGCTGGGAATCGAACCCAGGGTTTCTAATGTCCTAGAAAACTGCTTTATCCATGAACTACAACCTAAATTACTATAGATTGGTTTTTAAATATACGATTAATTTTCTTTTGAGAATTTCATGGCATCCCTTGAGAATATCGTTACCATTTCTCCACGTCACTGCGAGGCTTGAAGTGAGAAGCAGTCTTAAAATCACCAGTGGAGACTGTGGTGCATTGGCAGCAATCAGTGCTGATTAAGGTAATTGGGTAATGAGCATCTCTAAATGTCATATGTAAGGAGCATACTGTTAGCATTCAGGAGAACAAGGTGTTGGTGGGCATTTAGCCATGTACTTAGAGAAGGCCAAACTGAAGCTTGATGGTGGAAAGGCACCATGCAAATGTAAGATGAGTCTATTGTACTATTTTTGTAGGCTGATGGCCATCATAGTACTTGATATTTACTAATATTAAAAATATGATTCATCTACTTTTGGAAGCAATACTTCATCCTCTAACACTTGCCATGATTGTGGTTTCAAAGGAAGTGAAATTGTTTGGATTTGCATTGAATAATGAGTATTTAAATCTTACCTATTTTACTTCCTCATACTGTTATGATGAATACAATTTTTATCATGTTCCATCAAGCTGTGAGATATCCTTATTGCTAGCATGACTATTGATTTTGAGTGTTCTTTCTCAACTCATTCAAGAAGTCATGTTTGTGAATATTTGGCTTAAAAATTCATTAATCAAATTTGAAATCTGAAACAAAATTCCAATATTTGAGAAAACAAATTTCTCTCTGAATTATGACTGATCAAATCCAGATCCTCTGACTTTTTGTGATGTTCACTTTTAAAAACAATTTCATTGACCCTGAGTTGTCCCCATATACTTTATTAACATTGTTTCTTCTGTTAAAAAACTTAGTCATTTTGTTCTATTCTATATGACTTTTTATTCTTAATGTCTTTGAAATACTTTTTTCAGATATTCTTTGAAAATAATGTATAAAGTATCAAAACTGACTGTCGACAGTATATGGAGCCTGTAGTACAAGGTGTGATTAAGAACATATGGTGAAGGGGTTGGGGATTTAGCTCAGTGGTTTCAGCCCCTGCCTTGAATACACAAGATCACAAGTTCGATCCCTGTTACCAAAAACAAAAAACATATGGTGAGTGTCTAAATTTTTAAAAATTACAGGAAAAACATATTGCCATTAACTCCCTCAGAACATTTCCATTCAGTTTGAACATACTGATTCCATTGCTGGTGCCACTTGCAAAGCTGTTCTGTAAATCTGTGGTGAGCGTTTTCAGTTGCACTGTTATGGCTGCCTGAATGTCCTAAATCAATTCAAAGTACTTACTTTCCACAGTCATTTTGACTTGGAGAAGTGCCAGAAGTCTCATGATGCCAGGGCCAGTGAGTAAGATGGATCAAAATGCTTTCACAATCCTGCCCTTCCAGCAGCAACATTGACCTTAGTTTTGATTGTACACCATAAAGAGCGCATGAAAAACAACTCCAACACTGCTTCAGCAAGTTCCAAGAATGAGAAGGATGAATAGCAATATGTCTCTTAATGTAATTTTTAGAAATTAAATATTCACTGTATATTTAGACCATCTCATGTTTCTCCTTTTTTTGCTGCTGATTGAAGCTGTTTTCCTCTTAGGTGTGGAAAGCAGGCAACATTCAGAGCTGATCAACATTTGCTCCTATCTTCAAATCACTTTTTCTGTGGCTGTTTCAGGTGTTCTCATCTAAGTATTTATTTTATACCTTTTTATATTCTGCATTCTTTCAATCTTTGATAATCTCTACTGTATTGATTCCGGACTCTTTTCTCAATTTATCAACATGGTTTGATATTAAAATCCAATCTTTTCCAGCTTTTTGAAAATTTCTAGTGACAAAATGCTTGTACAATATAATGCTTGCATTAGAGGAAGCTTTAGATAAAGTTGACACTACAGTACATCCTATACACTCTGAGCAGTGTTTTCTGTAACACCACATGATTCTTGGTTGTATTTTAATTTAAAGTACTTTAATTAGAAATCTATTTTAGTATTATGTATAGTAGTTTACATTCTTTTGGGGACACCATATGCAATTACATTCTTCTTGCATATTACTTAAAATTAAGATTTGAAGTAATTAACTCTAATGGGAGTTAGAATATTAGAATTTATTAGAATTCCAACTCCTAAATATTAGGAGTTAGAATATTTCTCTGACTATGTAGTTAGTATGTCTTTCCAAAGAAATAATTGCTGTTGATAAAATTTTTAGAAACCTCAGAAGTCCCTAGGTCTCAAATGTCCACCCAAAATAGCTAACTGATGCTGTGAATTCCTTTGTCTAGACTTGGTTTTTATTTTTAATTCCAATTTTTGATTTGGTAGGAGATGAGAGCATCATGTCCCTATGGGTAGCAAAGAAGATGAGGTAGAAGGAGGTGAGATAAGGAAAAGTTGTAGAGGGGACCTTGAAGAATGAACCCCAGGGAAATGTTTATATCAGCACCATTTAGCTGTGTATTTCCCCTACTCTGTTTTAGTTATTTTCTGGTTACTGTCTTTGCAGAATGTTGCTATTACAAGGAATGCTCAGCTCTTTTATTGCAAGGTAAAAAAAATTACTCTTTAGTGATAAAGGCTTCTGACTCATGCAATTGGAGTTTTATAAGAAAGGGAAATTTTACAATTTCCTAAACCTTGCTTTGGAATCTGAAATGTAATACCCTAGGGAATCATTTCATAAAATATGTGCCATATGTGTAGTGCTGGCTTGGGAAGAAATCATGGCAATGAGAGAGATGTCCTTTCTCGCCTTGACCTGTAGAGTCTGTAAAGTGGGAAAACTGCAGGGGCTGTGGAGAGAACAATAGACTTAATGGGCACATATCTCAGAAACAAGTCTGAATCTATCACCAAGCTGTTAAAAGGAGGGTGAAAGAACCTTCTAGATATGTTTTGGGAATACCAGGTTGATGTAGAGTCCCTTGTCTTAAAAATAGTAGATGACATTTTGAGTGACCAGTGTTAGGGCAGAGAGAATGTGGAGAGCAGATGATCTGTTTGTGTGATCTTGTTTCCCTTCTGTTTGCGAATAGATACATCATCTCTCAGTTGCTCAAGCATGCAATGGCTGTAACTCACATACTGCCTGATGACCATCCCTATTCTGGCAAATTTCCTTGCCTACACAAAATATTTCTGATTGTGGAATTGATTAAATATCTTGAAGGAGATGTTAACAGGGAGATTTCCACTTTAGTAGACAGGCTGGTCAGGAAGCAATGGCCAAAGATTTTCCAAAGTCTGGATCTGAGCTCATACATGACTTTATCCCTTTTCATCCTTTCTCATCCCCTGACAATAATCAGCATATTTCATTATGTTCTTTAATGATAGTAACAATAAATTGTTTTGACAAGATAGTTTTTGAGGAGTGTTCTCAAAGGGAGAAGGCTGGGAGGGTGTTGGTATGATTGTAAGAAGGAAGACAGACCATTAAAAAGTAGTTAGTCAAAGGATATTTTCTGTAAAGAGCTGTGAACTGGAAATACCATGCTTCTAATTCTGCCAGAGGCAACTAGGGGAGAATTTGAAGTCACCTACCCTCACGTTCTTAACTTCCTCTAACAGGGATTAGGAGTGCTCTGACCTTCCTTCCCATTCTATTATATTTTATTCTTATGGGGATATTCATTCACTAATACAGCAGATAGTAGGACACACTCTTCAAGCCACTCATTTAGGCAAAGACCAGCATTATTGTTGCCATACAAAGAAATAGAGGAGAATGCTATATCCTTGTTTTGGGGGGACATTAAAGTTTCTGTATTACAGTTCTGAGTAAATTTATCATATAGTATACATCTAAGAGGAGTTATATATTGGAATAACTTTGTGAGTATATGCACACAATGAGGTTATGTACTTCAGTACAAAATAGTTTTTTTTGAATTTTGAACTATCCCAGTGGCCTCCAGCTGGGGAAGGAAAGTCTATACCTCACTGCTTTAGATCATTTGGAAAACACAGTATATAACAACACCTGAACAAGAGGCATTTCTGTATTGTTCTTGGTTCTGAGCTAAGAATGATTTCTTACAAATGAAAAAATAGCCAGCCTGAGTTTATCTTTAGAGTATCTCAATGAAATGTTTTCCTTGCTCCATATAAAAAGCCTTTTTGCTCCAAATTCATATATTTTTAAAATTTCCATTACCGTTAACTTTAAGGAATAAAGTGAGAAAAGAGAATAAGGATGTGAAAGTCACAGAGATGATATTCTAACAGAGGTCCAATTTTTTAAAAACATGTGTGTAGAAATAAAAAAAAGTATCAAAGAGACACAAAGTAATATATAACTATAGCAACTGTCACTTTGAAGTAGAATAATGAGATTAAGTCTTCACATTTTGGAAAAGTTTGGAAATTTTAGAAACTGTGGACTTTTTGTTCTTTTTTAAAATCATGAAAAGGAATTCCTTTATAAAAATAACCTAATGCCTTAGTATGCCTTTTAAAGTCCTGAGTCTTGTGTTGGAGAACAAGAAGGAGAAGGGAAGAAAGGGGGAAGTGAAAAGGAACAACATGCTGTATGTAGATGTACCAGTATACCCCACAAGAAAGGTACTGATTATGTATTGAAAACATACACTAATAAAGGGAAGAAAAATGTTATATATTCTAAACTGTCAATGCAAAACTTAAATGAAGTCTAAATATAATAAAATGACTTGTTAAAATGAAATTTGGATTGTAATTCACTTTCTAATAATTCTCTCCTTCTCTGTAGCCATGAATTCTACTCATTATATTTCTGTTATTTTCACATTTATTATACTTCTCAAAGTTAAGACAATGCAATCTCCAAAATGCCAACCTGTACAAGGATATATTGCACTGAAGTAGTTTGAAAGTGTGTTTAAGACACTAAGACATCTGGATGAAAAAATAAACATTAAATCAAATGTCAGGAAACTTTTTCCCTTCCCTGTTAAATATCTGGTTGTTTGGAAACATCTGGACACTTGCCATTATGCTAAAAACCCTTTCTAGTGGTGGAAATTTCTTTATGTTATATCTGAATGCATTACTATTGTAGGCAGCTAAGTTAGACAGAAATGAATAGGCAGCCAGTTAGGGACAGACCCTTGAAAGAGACAGTGCAAAATAGGAGAACACCAGCACTGTGGCTGAGGCACATCTGTTGAAGGCCAGTCCTCAAGGTAAAGATGCAATGACTAGGCCTGCATACCTCCCTGAAGGATAATGATAAGTTGAGATTGTACTGTGATTGGTACCACCTGGTCCAGTGAAATCTAGACAGGCATCAGATACCCAGCTGGGAGATCAGAGTATCTGGATTCATCTCTTCCCCAAAATGTCTTTGCCCTTCTCATGTGTCCTTGCTATGTTACTTGCTTCTCCCTTGGGTCAATATTAGCTAAGCAGCTATACTTGTAGCCCTATAGGTTGATCATAGTTTGACCCACCTTATACACACTTTGTGACTGCTGTAGCTATTGTTATTGACAAAGGGCTTCAGTGGCAATCCATTTTCAGGGCCCCTCTGGTTTCCAGAAACTATCTTCCAATAAATATTTACTACACTTAACCTTCTTTGTCCTTTGGAATTCATTCTTTGATTTCATGAGATAGGAACTTGGCACACTTGACGTCTAGAAGGTTGGGAGTTACATTTCTCCTATATCGGATGACTTTATGTCTAGGGTCAGGATCTAAAGGCATTGATAGCTCTGATAATTTACCTGAGCTTAGAAACACCTTGACAGATATAAACATAGATGCCCTCTTGCCTTTCCTAGCCACCTCTTACCCCTAACCTCAACCTAATCCCATGCTGTTAACTTTGTTTTCATTGGTGGATCTTAATGCAGAATGTTGATTGATAAGATGATTAGGTTTTCCTACTGGTGCATGAGATCCATTTCAATCCCTAAAGAGTGTGAAGCTCTTGGTCTTTTGCTACATAGCTCTCTCCCCATTGGACTAAAATCCTGTCAAGAGGCAGAATCCTCATAATAATTTGAACCCGAAAGTTTAAAATAATGTTTTATTAATAGGAGATTAACCACTAGGGGATTCATTAGATCTCTAAATGACTGAGGGAAAGTACTGAAGGAAAGATGAATCTTGAAGGGAAGAATTCACCCAAGGAAAGGTTTCGGACTTCATCAGTTTGGGCTGTAGCCCATTGACGGGCAGACAAATTTGCTGAGTCACTCAGATCAGGGTTTATTCCTCTAGTGATCTAGGACAGTCAAGTTGAGAACTGCCTCCCGGGGGCGCCAATGATATCTTCTAGAAACGCATCATCAGGAAGAGGAGATAAATTAAGTAGGGTACTCATCCTAAAAAATCCAGCAGGGATATCCGTGGAACTCTTGAAAGCTGCTCTCTCAAATGCCACTGATTTCACCAGAGGGGATTTTCTCCAAATATCCTGAATTCAGAGAGTGCAGAAGGAGCAGAAGTGGTCAAAGCTGCTCAGAACTAAGAGGAGGCCTTGTGGGTTATGGAGCCCTGCCTTTCCTGGGCCTTATGCTATTATCCTATCAGCTGACAAGAGAGAAACATTTCAGTATCACAAGTAAGCAATGAATGTGGATTTGAAATGGAAAGGGAATAAATAATAACTTGTGTATCCTTTCTGCTGTATATGGTGAGATCTAGTATGAATACAATGAAATCATAAAAAGAGAAAATAATAAAGTAGAATTTGTGGTCTTACAGTGTAAATCAGATTAGTCCAGTCTTCACTACTTCTATGAATTAGGTTATAAGATAATTATACATATTCTATATTTAGGGATACAGCATCAGTAGAAGGTAAAATGTTAGTGTCACAAATATCATTACATACTGTTATAATGGAAAACAAATGCTAATTGAACGATGGCATGTCATCAGCTGGAGAATATACCCATACTCTGAAACAAATGTAAGAAGGAATTTTGAATATGTTAATTCTTTATTGCCTTAATAGCAATAAAATGCAATAAAGGAGGATCATAGCTTTGGTTAGCAACCTCATAAAATGATATTTCTTCCTTTTCCCTTGGATTCTACTAATTCAAAACCTCATCTCTGCTATGTCCACGATGATAGTGATTTTTTGCCTTGTTCTCTTACCACAGGGTTCAGTGAATATTCTTGATGATAGATTCTCAGACTTTCCCACAATTATTTTATATGTTCTAAATATTTCTTCCTGCTTTCATTGAAACTCTTTGAAAAATTTCACTTGCATCTTTTTGTACTGACAGTTCCTGATTTATGATGGTTTTTTATTCAGGATTATTTGACTTTATGATAGTGCGAGTGATATGCTTTCTGTAGAAATTATATATCTTCATTCCTTTTGCACGCTACTGATAAGTTGAAGTGTTCTCTGTCAAGTTCCTGGTAGCAGGACTGACCTGCATCTCCGTGATCCACATGATCATTAGAGAAAGGAACCAATATGCTGCTGTGTAACTAAGCTCTCACGCTTTTGATTTGGACGCAGAAGTTTAGTAAATTTCAGGAGATGTTCATACTTTATTAGACAGAAGGCTTGGTGTTAGAGATCCAGCTCAGCTGTAGGTCAGTACCTGAGTGCTGGTATGGTGGGCTATGCTCCACTATGGGGGTCCAATACTAGGTCAGGTGTTCTAAACCCTTTCTCAAAATTGTTTCAATTTATAGTGGAATCCTATAATAAGTTAAGGAGCACCTGAAAATATGTGTAAAAAGTTTGATTGACTTGGGCTGGAAATTTAGCTCAGTGGTTCCAGCGCCTGTCTTGCAAGCACAAGGATCTGGGTTCGATCCTCGGTAACCACATACAATACTGGGTGTGGAGACTCATGCCCAGCAGCAATCAGTACTACATACCACAGTACCAGGAGTGGTGGCTCATGCCTGTCATCCCAGTACTCAGGAGGCAGAGGCAGGAGGATTGCTATGATGTGAGTGTGAGGCTGAGCTCAGAGCCAGCCTGAACCACAAAGTGAGACCCTGTCTCAAAAGACCTCAAAAAAAAAGTTTGATTGACTAATTACTGTTGTGAAGGAGGTTAAATCCTCAGTTGGGTACTGAAAATAGGTAGGTCAATCATGTCAGCGTTTGTGAGAACTCCCATTTCTATTTGACTTCACACATTAAAATATGGTTGGTTGAGACATTTTGTTAACCATCAGTATTTTGAATTTGCATAGAAATTGAACTTGGGTTGATAGTTTCAAAATATTAAAAAAAAACCCCACTAAAACAATACAAGATCCACTTACCTTGGAAATTTGTCTTAACTAAGTGGCTGTTGGGGATCTTTCACTTACACCTGTGCCACTGAAATGTATGTTCACTACCTGAGATAAATTCAGGCTAATTGCATCATATTTTGCTGAGCTGTACATCAAAGATGCAGCAGTAGGTGTTCTCTGACACGTCGTTTCAAATGCCCCTCATACAAGAGTCTTTTTAAAAACCAGTGAAAAGAATTGATATGTGACTGATCTCATGAGAGAAATTACTGAGAACAAGACACATTGGAAAAAACTGATAATGTTTATTTGCTAAGAACAAGTTTTAAGCACTTGCCCCAGTGACAGAGAAGAAAGTTGTTTTGCAATTTAATTACCAATGACAAGAATACAGTTCAATGCTTGTCAAGTAGACAAACACACATAAAAGTTCTTTTATACAAGAAAGTGCAGTTAAGGGTAATAAACAGAAACAAACAAACAAACAAAAACCCAGAACAGCCAGAAATTTTACCTTGAACAAGTTAATCTTGAATCACTGTTTGGCAGAGGCAGACCTTAACTCTGGGTAAAGCTGGTATTGGTCTGTTGCTTGCATATTTCCCCTTTTAAGGTATTTAATAAGAGTGGTGATTTTGGAGAATTAGGGTAGGTCCACTTTGCACTTGTTCTGCACTGGACCTTCTTTCTCATGTTCATGCTGTTGTTAACTCAATTGATCTGAGAAAAGTCTCTGAAATATGAACTTCTCAAATCATTTTTCTATTTTCTTAGCCTATGGTATTTCTTTTCAAATAAGTACTTTGAACAAGCTGTCTTTGAATGAAATTTGGGAGTTGAAGATTGAAGATGATGAAAGTGCCTCCAAGGCTCAATCACCTTTGTTTCATCCAGAGTTTAATTTCATAAATGTACCTTAGAAGTTGTTGGAAAAAGGCTGTGCATTGTGAGATAATATTCATTTAAACATTTTCCTGGTCTATATTCCAGATCATCAAACTTTTATTCTTTCACTGATGGTTATATCTTGAGGATAAAAAATAGAGCTTTGAGTCATGACTGAAATTTTAGTGGTGGTATTAACAGCAGTGCCAGCTTCTGTGCCAATAGCTGACATGATGAGCTTATGACACATGATCACTTGGCCCTCATGTGTCTTCATGCCATGCTATATTATCCCTTGGAGTCAGGGTATTTTCTCACTGTCCTCAACACAGAGTGCAAGGTAGACATTCTGGATTTATTACAGCTTCCAGGCCAAATCACACTAATTAACAACACAAGATCTTTGTGTAATCTGGACTCCATGGGGCTGACAATAATGCTAATTATAAACAGTTTGGAATTTATAATGCGCTCTGGGGAACTGGGGATTTAGCTCAAGTGGTACCATACCTACCTTGCAAGCATAAGGATCCAAGTTCAATTCCAAGTACTGCAAAAACAAACAAATAAACATTTATAATGTACTCTTACTGATACCAGTTTTTAATGAAATCATTCTTGAAGACAGGTACAAAGAAAGACCTTAAAGATGGGACCCAAACTCACGACTTTCATTTTTTGTTCTTTTTAACTTTGTGTCTTTCTATGGTACTTTTGGAGACTGAAAGAGGAGACAGGTGTTACTCTAGGTGAATGTTTAGACCCTTGTGTAACAGGTGGGAGGAGAATGGGAGTAGCCTGAAAGGTAGAACTGCTCGACAGCCGCTCCGTTGCCCCTCAACCTGTATTTGATTATGACCCATTGGAAATGAGGGTGGATACTATGCAGAGCATGGTCGAGAGCACTGAACAAGTAGCACGTTGTAGAAGTGCCAGGGAACATGTGACCTCCATGGATGACAGGGCCAAACTTGTCTCTTTTGTTCTGTTTCAGTACACAGAGGGAGCAGCTGAGCTCAGGGGCAGAAGGTGAAAGTGGGCATCACAGCCCTGTTTCTCAGAATCTTTCTCATTGAGAAATGAACATCTCCCAGACATGGAAAGCAGGTTTCTCATTGTAAAAGAAGCAATGGACATAATCCTTCATTCCCATGATCCGGGAGGCAATATTTGTTCAATTAAACACATGTTGTATAAGCTCTAAACCACTCTGAAAAGGTTAATTATTGTTATTCATTTGTGATATGTCTGGCAGCATCTTAAATGATGTATTTCTGTTTAGTATTTTATCTCATAAACAATTCTCAAAATACAAGAAGAACTATGGACTACTATCACCACAACATTATTAGTTTGAATATTGTACCATCTAAATTCATGAGGGACTAAAGCCTTTTTCAGATTTATTTCTAGTTTTCAAAAGAACAAACAATTCCCTTCTTAGCCTGTCTTCTATTTGGAATCCACTCCCCAAAACAAAACCAAAAAATATTTCTAAGCACCACATTTGCTAACTACTGTATATGCCAGTAGTTTGAGCACATCTATGTTTATCCTAATTGTAGTTTAATTATATTCTTCAAGAATATGAGTTTGTAAACTTAAAATGCCCTTTTACTGGGCTGCTTCAAAACTTGTGTAGAGTGGGCTTGAAAGAAATCTCTGTTAGTGGAATGTGGCAAGCCTTGTTGCTTCAAATGACAGGATTTAAACATTTCCACAGGTTGGAGTTCTATAACTCAGATATTTTAGTTTAAAATAGATCATTCTGACCCTAGACATCTATTTGCTCACTGCTTTCATGTTATTTCTTTTACTAGTTAGAGGCAAAGACCTTAATTTTTACATATTTATATAAATAAAGTGTATAAGGAGCATAAAGTTTAAATCTCAGCTTTTTCATTTAAAGAGAGGTTTACTGAGCAAAGTGACAAAGTGCTCTTGAGCTATTAAAACCCCTTGTATTTCTTAGGTTTTTGTCAGGGGTAGGTGCCAGAGTTATTTTTTTTTTTTTAGAAAAGTGAGTGTCTTTCAAAGGACTAATATAGAAAGACCAAGAAGTTCCCCCACTTGTTATGAGAAGTGCAATTTTGAGATTGTTAGGGAAGCTGGCAGGGTGAGCGCTTTTACTTTTGACTTTTTAAAATGTGGCACATCTCAGAGAGAAGTTTGCGTATCAAATACGCTTAGTTTATTGAAAAGAAAGTTTGTGTTTGCTACTGTATTTGTTCTTTGTAAGAGAGAATCTTCTCTATGCTTTGTACTCTGAGTAACTACTTTAAAAGTAATGATAAGCTGTGTATTTACTATTGTTATTTGCTTAGTTTGTTATGAAGTTTTGATTTATTCATAGATGTTGTTGAAAACTTCACACTGATATAGGAAATTTGGTGATGACATTTGAATACAATCCATATACAGCTCAGAAAGAAAGTATTTGTGTTACTCAATGACATCTATTTGGGTCTGGCTTATTTTCTCACTTTCTAATGCCCATTGGCATATTTGGGCTCCTCAGTTATTTGTAAGGGCACTGTATCTCGAGGGATAAACAAAGAAGCCCCAGGAAGCTGTGTTAGTAATTCTTCTTATCTTTGGTATTCACAATCATCAAACAGTAGGAGAATCTGGTACTCCTGAGTGTAAGACAGATCCAGTGGGTGTGCAGAAAAATTGCTTTCAAGTGCCAAAGCCCACGAAGACAACCTCATGCAGTACTGTAAATGGCCATTGAATCACGTTCCCCTGCGATGGAATCAAATTAGATGCTAACAAGAGGGTGACACATCTTTTGGGGTTTGGAAAAGGAAACAACTTGACTTCACAAAGAATATCCCTTTGAAAGCCACTTCATAAAGATTAGTTAAGGCAGAAATATCTGGAAACACATCTCAGTTTCTATATTTGTGTATGCAGAGAGAAGAGGCAGAAAAAGAAATGATTTTGCTCAATCTATAGCTACATATGAGCACAAGTAACTTTTTTTTTAGCAATATGACAAAAGCGGGACATTAAAACTGTATTTCTACAAACACTCTTATCATGGACTTGAAGTATGCTTTCCCAAGTAGACATTTTCATGGGGGGTTGAGATGTACTAATTTATTAATGTGACCTCTGGGTCAACTCCTTTGATTTCACTTAAGAGGATAACATCCTGCAATTAAAAAAAATAATTGAAAGGTTTAGTATTGTCATATCTGGAGAGTTTCCAGGTGTCTGATGAATATTTTCAGAAAAAGGTTTTAATTATTTTTTTCCTTGATGAGGGATAGATGATGAGTGAAATAATGGTAAGAATAAATACCCATGATAATATGCTCCATGCCTAAGTCTGAGGGGAGCAAAAGTTCATATAGGTAAATCCTTGAAGAAGTCACGATTGGATTTTAAGCATCAAATAATATGGTATGATTTCTATTTTAAGGGATAACTACTGCTACAAAGTGTAGAAAGAACATTAATGGGAAAGAGGAAAGGAAGCGAGAGCGGTCAGGAGGCCACGCTTATATTCAAGTGGGGAACAATGAGATACAGAATGACTTCTGGGCAGGCTGCTGAGCAAAACTGGTTGGACCTTGAATAGCAATTGAAATTGGAGTGACTGGACATCTCATGATTTGAAGGTAGAGAATAAGGGTGAGAGAGGAATAGTGTCACTTCTAAGTTTTAGAACAGAGGTACTGAGAACGTTACTCAGATGGAAGGGCTTTCTGGAGGAAGATAGGTTGGTTGAGGTAATATTCTGTGTTGTTCATAATACACTGAAGATTATTATCAGATATTCAAGTGAAAATGGTACTAGGAAGTTATATCCTTGATTTTTATGTCTAAGAATTCTGAATTTTTCACTCATTGCTCTATAAGAATTAACACATCCATTAAGCTTGACTCTGCAAACAGAAGATCGGTAAGAATTGTTGAAAAACAAACTCTTCAGTTTAGGATTTAAGACCACACTTTGTCTACTTTCTTAGCTTCCCAGTCGGTACAATATATTTCTCCAGACATATTATCATGATTATTTGTGTAGGCTTTCTATTTGCAAATGATTTCTTCTTTCTTTCCATCCTGCTAATTCCTGCTCATCTTTTAAGAATGTTTTAGTTTCAAATTATCCTTATAATCTGCCTCCTAGCCTATGATAGTTTCTTTGACTTCATTGTGGTATACAAGTCCTTCATTAATACAGTTTATCACGTCATACTATAATTGCTCAGATTTCTGATTTCTAAACTGAATACATTTTAGTATTTTTTATTTTAAATCTTTATTGGAACATTATGAATACACATCATCATCACACTCAACATTGAGAGTTTGTATCAGAATATGACATGACTTAATTCTCATTTTTTCCTCTTTCCCTCACCCTGCAACCCCCGCCTCCTATATACATAATCTTTGTTTCCTTTTTTCTTTATTACTATCACATTCTTTTCCCCCTTGTTATTTACCCATATAGTCTCTTCCATTTTAAATATTTTCTATTGCACAATATCAACTATACACACTTAAACTGAGTACTTCTAACACCAAAATTGGGTTGATTTTTGTGCTGTTAATAATGAGAATGAGTGGAACTTATCAGTGACCAAATTGGTAGTTAAATGAATAAATATTCCTCTATGTATTGTTAACCTCAGTGAAGAAACTGTTAGGTAGAAAATTCAACACAATTTAGATATCTGGGAATTACTTCTGTGTAGAAAGAACAGGGGAGAACAGACAAGAAAACAACCTATTACAAAGAATGTGTCTTATTTAGAATATCTCGTTGTACAACTTTTAATGATTGATATTTTTGACACGCATTTCTGCCTTTCATGAATTGTCCTGAAAAAAAATATATAATTTGAAGGGAGAGAGCCACACATGAAGTCATAGATAACAAGAAATGTTCGGTCTTTTCAGCAAAGAGTACCTGGGTTATGCAAAGGACACATACGTATGGAGTTCTGGGGAATCTAGGTTCTGAGTCCTCATTCTTCCATCATATAAGCTCAGTTGTAGGAACAAGGTTGTGATGGTGATGGTTAAATATGAAGAATATGGCATCCTGTTGTCCAGTAAGGCTGGTCATTGTGCAAAGAGGAGAGGTACAGGATTATGGAGTAGAATTTGAGATACAGACATCTACTACATAATGACCTATCAATCAGTAATGTACCATAAATGAGATTGAGATCCTGTAAATTTATAATGGAGCTGAAAAATTCTTCTAAGATTTTGCCGTTTCATTTTTATGTTTGGATATATTCCCATGCAGAAGCACCACTGAGTTACATTTTCCAGTATATTCAGTAAAGGAACATGTTGTCCTAGTTTGTAGCAGGAACAGCAAGACAACCCATATTTCTTTAGCGTGTAGTAATTTGCATCATTTAGATTGGTAAAAGACTCTCAGCAACATTCACACACTCATAAAGTCAACCAATAAAACACATCTCAGTATGTATCCCCATTATTACATGACACATGACTCCATTCTTGAAGGCCTTGGGGTAGCAGGAAAAGGGCACATACAAACACAGTGAAAGGAGTGACTCCGAGCTGAGGGTGAATTAAAGGGCACAAGTGCTTTAATAGAGACTTATCTTTAAAGAAAAGTAACAGTTCTTGTTCTTAGTTAGACATACAGTAGAGGACATTAGGACTGACAACGCAATCCTGGTGATGACAATTCCCCACATTGCATCTTCTTTGGTTTTCAAGTGGAGCCTTGTCAAATGCCTGAAAGTGCTTCCAATTCCCAGTCTTGATTCTGAAAATTCTGAATTTTTCTAATTTTCTCAAGGATGATTTGATCAGATGGCTTGCATTTTCATGCCCATACTCATTTCCAGGTTCTGAAAGCTTAGATGCAGCTGTTTTCTTGTGCAATTTTGAGGAAGAGCTGAGTATTGTTATTAGAAATGCCATGTAAGGTACTATTAAGAATCTTGGCACCAACCTTTCATTCATTTTCAGTGTCACGAGAGAGATTTACTTGAACTTCTGTAGAGCTCCCTCAGCCCTGTGTCTGACAGAAATTAATGCTCTGATGCTTTCTTCTACTGTGGTGGGCTTGTGGGGATCTCAGAGGCGAGACCCTAGCAAAGCTTATTAGCCTTGGCACCAAAACCTGTGTTACACGACTGTTCACATTTCTTTTTCAGCAGCACTGGATGGCTTACATGTGTCAAATAAAGCATAGGATTGAAACTGTATTTTCTCCTCATTTCCCCCAAGGGAATGGGGAGGTAGCAAATATACACTTTCTCTGAGATGTCAGCACTAAACGAGGAAAGTAAGAGAGCTGCTAGTCCTGAGCTATAGCCAAAGTCCTGGACCCCCATTCCAGCTTCCCTTTTTAGTCCCTTCTCCTTACTGCTTTCCTGCTCAAAAGCCCTGTTTCAGCAGGGTTGGTCTATTCCGTTCCATCAAGCATTTTTTAATTCTTTTTTAATTTTTATTTTAAATTGTTATTGGTACATTTGAATACACATCATTATTGCATTCAACATTGAGAGTTTGTACCAGAATATGACACAACTTGATTCTCATTTTTCCCCTTTCCCCAGCCCTGCAACGCCCCACCCCATATACATAATCTTTGTTTCATTTTTTCTTTATTACTATCACATTCTTTATCCCCTCGTTATTTACCCCTACAGTCTCTTCCCTTTTAAATATTTTCTTTTTCACAATATCAACTATATTCTGAATACTTTTCTACTTACATAAAACAGACTTCATTTATCTCTTCAGTTACTTAAATCTCTAAATCTGCCAGAAGCTGGGTTATATTCTACTTTCTGTGTAAAGTTCTCTTGTTTACTGAAATTAACTATTCTCTCTCCTTCTTCTCTCTCCCTTCTCATATGACTTTTAAGTTTTTCCTTTAGCTCTGTTCTGGGTACAGGGCATGGTGCTATTGATAAAATGGTGAGCAAATCAAACAGCCTTTCTTTGCCCACCTGGAAACCCTAATTTGTCAGATGAGGGATGTCATTTCTCAAATTATAGCTACAATTCATACTGTCACCTTATGTTACACATTTGGTTTGGTATGTCTTAGTAAATCCTTGCAATAGCTTTGAGGGACTTGTCTTACATTTTGTGAGCTAGTATCTGTTATTTGACTTTCATTTTACACATGTTATCAAGGCTGACAGAGGTTAAATAATTTGCCCAAGACCATTCAAATGCTGGAACATTTTCTGAACTCAGGCAGTCTTAATCACTAACCAATTTTCTAGACCTCTTGGTGCTTTTTTCTCTATTTATATTCACCATTCTCCGGTTTCTCTTCAGATTGCATTAATCTTTCATCTTTTCATATTTACATTCGCCATTCTCTTACATTATAGTAACTCATTGTATACAATTACATAGATTGTTGACAAAAAGTGTGCAACCTCCTTTTTGGGTGGAATATTTTGATGTCATTGGATGATACCAAATGACTCTGAGGAGAACACAGAGCTAGTTTCAGAAGAAGCAGTTCCTTGGGTTTCTAAACATTGCAATGTTTGTGGCTGAGTACGTTTATCATCACCTACCAATTTCAGTCTTCTATGCTGTTTTAACAAGAAAATACAATTCAGTGCTCATATCTGGACCAAATCAAAGTTTTTTGGTGTACACAACATAAGGCAGGGGTGTGTCTCCTACCTAGACTATGATGAATATTATATCCTTATGTACTGTAATGGCTATGGAAGGTCTTTCCTCACCATGGGCTGAGTTGAATTAGGAGGAGAATGCAATATTAATTATTTCAAAATGGGCGATATTGTAAACATCATCTTCTACACTACATCTTTCTATGGGGGCAAGAAACACAGAATTACTACTGAGATTTTTTTTTTCTCCAAATGAAGTAAATGCTTAATTCAAGAAGAATGGAAAGAAAAGAAATATAGTTGATATTGTGAAAAAGAAAATGTAAGCATAGTGTGCAACAGGGGAAAATACAGTCTTTGTAGATACTAAGAAGTTGCCTATAATCAAGAAGAAAATGAGGAAGTTGGAAGATCAACATGCGTATGAGTCCTGCTCCCTTTGGAGGGTTGTCACTTTCAATTTAAAAATCTGAGGCATCGATGTAGAAACTAAAGCAAAGCACAGACTTGAAGAAAGGCAAAGAGAAGAAGCCCAAGAGAGAAAGGAAAAGGAAAATCAGTGGGAGATGAGATTATTCCATGAAGCTGGAGAATGAAACGTATTGTTGCTGTGAAGCACTAGGCTGGGAAATGACCAGGGTAGTAGGCTCAATGATGCAGCCATCTTCCCCTTGGCAATCCTATCACTCCCTTCTTACTGCAGTGGTTCCTAATCTTTGGGATGCTGAGATATTGCAACCTTCTTACGCAGATGAACAGCTAAAGCAGGAAAAGCTTTTTGACTTCGTTCCTGAGAAAAACTTTGGGTTTTGAAACAAGATGTCTCTTATTTTCTAAACCCCATGCTTTGAAAAGCATTTGTTAATCAAAATCTCATTTTTAAAAAATTACACAGCTTGGCTCAGTAGATGTAGAGCTCACTAGGTCCATGAAGAAACTGACATAACTTAGGGAGAATTAGGAACATAGGCTTGGGAAACAAATAATCTTTCTTTAAACTCCTGACACTCTAAATGTTATAAGGTAAAAATTAATTAACCTTGAGGACATGTCCTGCAATTCTGAATAGGAGAAAAGAAAAAGGAAAAGAAATGAAAAAAGAAAAAGTGGAAAAAAGAAGAAAGGAAAGAAAAACAGAAAAGGAAAAAAAATTTATAATTAAAGAATTAATTAACCCCTGAACTTTTTTGTTATTATTTGTACATAGTATAAGCAAAACAATAATGAAATGATTAAGGGTTAGATAATATCTGTAAACCTATAGTAGAGTATCTTGTATTTAGGAATATGAACTTATGTTATTGTCTGGGACCTCCACCCACCTCTTCCATTAGTCTGCTGGTCAATACAAAGTGTTACAAGCATCTATCTGAAAGAATCAAATGTAAATGAAGTGAAAATCCAAGTATTCCTAACAATCATTAAGAAGACCACTTTGATAGTGGTTTTTCAAAGAAATTTTATAAGGCATACAGTTTTATATTTTACCATTATATAAAGTAAAAAAAATGACAAATTACAGAAAACTGAAAAAGTATATTTGATTATTGCCAAGTGAAAATATTTTTTATTTTGATGTAAATATAATAACCATTTTTTCTTAATACATACATACTTTTCCATATATACCATGCAATATTTCATAGTCAATTTTCTATTTGCACTTCTTTACTACAAAATTATTCAATGACAACCTATATACAATAGATTCAAAATAGTTACAATTATTTTTTCACAGTACTTTAAAAGTTTTCAGATGACTAAATTCTTGTATGGAAATAAGGGTCAGTCCCATCTGAGTCTGAATTTTCACAAATTCTTAAGCACTTTTGTTGAAACAAAGAGGTTTGAAAAAAATCTTCCATACTTTTTAAAAAGAATCTCTCAAAAAAGTAAAATTTCACCTAATTTAATAAATTTCTAAATATTTTGGAATTTGCTGCATATTTTTCTGACATTGATTTCTAGTTTAATTGTATTAGGCCTAAGAACATACTATGAATTATTTTTATTCTTTCAAGATTTTAAAAGTTTATTTTATGTCTTAAAATTTGTATTATCACTGTGAATATTCTATGAAACATTCCTTGAATAAAAACATGTTTTACTCCTGTAGGTGAAGTGTTTCATTTATATTTAATGTTGTTATTAATATACTTGGGTGAAAATATAGCATTTTTACTATTGTTTTCTATTTTTATTTATTTTTTTATCTCTCTTTTTCCTATCTGCCTTTATATCAAAAGTTTTATTTAATTTTACCTCTTTTTAAAAAATGATTCTTATACTTTTTTGTTGTGCTTGTATTTATATCTTTGATCACAGACTATTTTCCCATAATATCAACTGCCTTATATTTAGAGTAAGAACGGGATGACACTGTACTTTGAATTTCTCCCTCTTGTCTTTGGGATATGTCTTTCATGTATTTTAGTTTACATATGTTATACACTCAAAACATATTACTACACTTCTTTTTTATACAGTGAACCATCTTTTATAGCAATTTTAAAAAATGTATTTTGTCTTCACATTCATATATATCATGGCCAGATCTCCTCTTTTCTTTCTTTCTTTTTTTTTTTTTTTTTAGGTTTTTTGAGACAGGGTTTTGCTTTGTGGTTCAGGCTGGCCCTGAGCTCAGCCTCAAACTCACATCACAGCAATTCTCTTGCCTCTGCCTCCAAGTGCTGGGATTACAGGCGTGAGCCACCATGCCCGGCACTGTGGTATGTGTTACTGGTTGCTGCTGGGCGTGAGTCTCCATGCCCAGTATGGTATGTGGTTACCCGGGAATCGAACCCAGGCCCTTGCGCTTGCAAGACAGGTGCCGGAACCACTGAGCTAACTCCCTGGCCCCAGATCTCCTCTTTTCTTTGGGTAAATTAAAATCTGATATATATCTTTTCCCTGAAGAATTGCACTGGAAATGAATTTTCTCACTTTGTATTAGTGTAAGAATGTACTTATTTTTTTTCTACATGTTTGAAATTTATTTTTTGTTTGGTATAAAGACAATGAAATACTATACCTCAAATCATAGATCTAAGAAATTCAGAAGGCCCCAAGTATCATAGAACACACATAAGAATACATAAACATCCAAGAGTATATCAAACTGCTAAAGAAGAAACAAAAGACAAAGTTTTGGCAGCAGTCTGGAGAGTTGAATGGGAAGGGAAGACATTTCAAACATAAAGGTGATGATAAGAATCATTACAGTTCTTTCATCTGCAGTAGCCAGAAGACTGGAGTGATATCTTTAAAATGCTAGAAAATCATTGTCAAACTGGGATTCTATACCAACAATCTGATGCCTTTGATTGGCAAAGGCATATAATGCTCACTTTATTTCTGACATTTTCACTGTATTCTTCCTTAGACTTTTTTACCCTTTTCCTAAAATTTCACATCTAATTATTCAGGTTATCTATTTTTCATCAGTTTAACTAACACGTATGTATTTGAAAGCTTCTTTATTAGTTCTAGCATCTAATTCCTAGGTCTGATTTTGTTGGTTATTTTGTCCTTTTACAGTTATTTGTTGCTTGATTTTTTACTGTCTTGCAATTTTCACTTGACATTTAGTCATTCTAGGTGTGAAGGTAGAAACAGAGATACATAGTTTTTAAGTTAAAAAATGGGAATATTTTCTCTTCCACTAGGCACACCAAGCAGAGAGTTGAGTTAATGTCACTAGGAGTCAAAGTGAATTGAATTTTGTTGTTACTCTGGGTCTCTTCCAAGTACCACCAGCTTTAAATTCCTGTCATCCCCATAAGCTCAGGCTATTTTGGAGGAGGATTTTATTCTTTAAATCTATCAGAGGCTGCCTTACATTCTACTTCCTATATAAAGTTCTCTTGTTTCCTGAAATGATCTGGTCCATGTTACCTTCGCTATAGGCCCACTCTTGCCACACGTGGCCCAGGGACTTCCTTCTCTGGTTCTGCCCCTCTCCTCACAAACTGCTGTGATGTGGAACTCAGTGCTTGGTGGCCTTGCAGGGAAGGTTGTCCTAGTGCAGTGTTGATTAGATCAGCCTGTGTCATATCTGGTGGAGATTTTTAGTGATCCTTTCCTTTTCACAGAACGAAAGACCTCTAGGTTTCCCCCAGGTAGTTTTTGCTTTTTCCTTGCTACGGCCAGGATGGGTTTTACACATGCAGTGGTGGTGACAGTCTGTACTACCCTTCCTCTAAAATGAATGCTCTGTCTTGAAATCACAGTGAAGACCCCAATAGTACATTTGCAGTTCTAGGGATTCTGCAGTCTCAGATGAGCTCAGGCTTGCTCTTCAGCCACTATTCAGAGATCCCCCACACATACCTGTACAGACACACTGTGTTCCCTCACACGCTAAGTCGGTGGTGGTGGTCACAGTTCCCCATGGATGTGCACCTGTCACTCTTCAGATTTCATCGTGACTTTAGACCTCTTCTAGAAACAAGAAAACTTATGATTTGGGAAGTTACTCATATTTTTGTTGTTGTTAGAGCAAGAATGATACTTGTTTAAATTTTCTATATCCCAAGAGCGATGTAATTTTACTTCATTAGTAGAAAAATAAAGTCACACACTTTTGAGTGAAAGATGGCAATGTATGTGTTCTGTGGTATAAGAAAACATCTCAGAACTAGAGTCAGGGTAAATTGAGTTTCAAAGAATGTAAAGAAAATGGCAAGAAATAAAGCTTGATGCTCTGAAAGTGAGCCAAAAAATAAGAAATATGCATCAAGGGAGCTTCAGGGGAAGAGACAAGATGTACTCTAAGATGTCCTGGTGTCTACAGATTCAGCAGTGATGTATAAGGTGAAAAAATATCAGAAATATTTGAAAAGGGCATATGTGTTTAGATCCATCGATACGCATAAGGGAAAAACATTCTGTTTCAACTGAGCAGACTATAAATTCAATGATTTACCAGACTCTCCAGAGTTGACTAGCTATTGCTGTCCTTGTATGACTCATATCTAATACTTAGCATGTATAGACATGAAGCAGGAAATAAAATCAAATAAAACAAAACCACCCACAAGTCCCAAACAGAATCAAATAGTTCTGTCTACTGACAGTATGCATGAGTGATAAACTGCCACTTATAAGAATAATGTACATTTAATAATATTATATCATGTACAGTTTTATATAGAAAAGCTGAACAAAGTAGAATAGGAATGGAAAGCATTGAGATTACAAGCGCTGCTTTATGTGGAATAAATATAATGGTATATGTCTCCAAGTAAGCTAAGACATATTTACAGCCAACTATACACTGACAATACTGTCATTATGAAAATCTTTGTAGATAATGCTCATAGATTAACTAATGACTTGATACCCAACCCCCTCTGTTGTTAAACTTTTACTGATTCTTTTGACCATTAGTGACGATTTTTAATTTCTCTTAATCCTCCTTGAGTGGATACTTCTCCACAAAGCATTAAATCATACACCATGTGACAGCATTGGTATTTTGAAAGCAATCCTCTTTTTCTCTCTTCTCCTCATTGAATTTTTCCTCTGATCAGGCAGACCAGTATTGGCAATGGAGAAAGTCCATCACAGCACAAAGTAGGAACAGAATGGTCAGATTCTTTTTTACCTGAGCTTTAAATGTTAAATCTTTTCTGGTTTCAACAATTGATACAGTTCATTCAACCCATGAGAGGCTGAGTCTGACCTGGAGATACCTGCTTTCTCCTTGGATGAACTAGACTTCACTAGTGAAAGCACTGGTATGTCAGTATGGTTGTGATTCTCATACTTTCCAGTGAATGTAGCAGTCAACATGGACAGACAGGGACCAGGTAATCCCATGAATACTCTTCTAGACTCAGGAGTGTAAACCTTTCTACATGGAGAATGACTCTTTCAGTGGACTAGAGATCCTGAACAGTCCAGGAAAGGAGCATGGGCTTTGGAACCTAAAACAGTAATTGAAGTGTAAGATTTAGATCCTTTGAGCTCCTCCTCCTTCTCCTACTTCCAATACACACATTGGGAAAACTTTGAAACTAGAGGAAAAGATCTCAGGTCTACTCACTCCCTGCTGCCCAGTCCAGCCATGAGACAGAACAGTACCATTAAATATAACTTTCTGCTTTAAGTCCCTAATCATTTCTTCCCTTTCATTTTCTTGTTTGTGACATGTTTTTGTTTTACCAAATGAGTACATTGTAAACATGGGGCATTCAAGTATATGATCAACATTTAGCAGACTAATCCTAGAGACGGTGTGGAAAGAACAATGTTTCTGTAAAGAATCTATGAGAAAGTGGATGTATTTGGTTTCAGTTATTGAATAAAAACCACCCCAAAATGTAATAGCTTAAAAAAATACCGCTTTTTCACTTAGTTTTTTGGATTGAAATTTTGGACTGGAAGAAGAGCATGTTATTTCCAGTGGTTTTTGTCTGCAGTCACTCATGTGGCCGCTATTATCTGGAGCTAGGATGAGTAAGCTTGTTTTTATGTCCGATGGTGGTAGTTTGCCTCTCTCTCCTCCCCTGTCCCTTCCTTCCCTAACGCAATGTCTATTTGTTTTATTTTCCAGGAAACTACCCCTGACTTTTTAATGTAGTCTCGGGGCAGCAAGAGGGCAAGGGTGGAAGCTATAACAGCTGAAGCACTTCCTGTGGTGAGCCTCAGGAACGCCACAAAGTCACCCACACCATCTTCTATTTGACAAAACGAGTAAAGGCTAGATGAGATTCAAGGGAGAAAACAAATTATTATTTCTTAACAAGGATGATAACAAAGAGATCTGCCTTAGAGATAAGGCAGAAATGATTGTGACCATCTTTGCAATCATATCATTTATGTATATAAAGGCTCAGCAGAAGCCCCACACTTTCTTAGTGAACAGCTTATAAATGATAATGATAATGTTGATGATGTTAAAGTGTGAATTACTATTTGTAGTTTTAGGACTAAGGATTCTACTCTTATCTAATTTAAAATCACACTTCCCACAGTGATACAGGGTGAATAGATATAATCCCCAAACTGCTAAATGTCCTAAGCAACAGTTGTATTCTCTAAAATCAAAGAATGAATTCTAGGAACAATTGGAGGTTAAGAGTAGGACAAGTTTATTGAGAAAGCTTCTGCTTAAGACAGAAGAGGGACTTGGAGGTGAGTGACCTGGGATCCTATTTCCCAGGGAATATTTATGGAGCAAAGCCATGAAGTAAGGCAGATTAAAAGTGGGGGCAACCAATAAGATTCAAAAGGTGGACAAAACTATGATCAACCTATAATATTAATGTAGATTAAAGAGGAATCAGATGGGAAAGGAAATCATGTAACAGCATGCAGGGTTTCCAATAAGGGTAGTTCATGGATACTTTTTGGTAAGGATGGGTTAAGACCTTGCCCTCCCATTCAGGTGATTGATACCTATTGAGAATATCAACTCCTGCTATTTATCCTATGTCAGTGTGGTGGTTTCTCTCCTTTCCTAATGTTGGCCTTCTGTGAATGTCTCCTAATTGGCCTCTATACTGTCTCCTTGATTGTCCTCCATGTTGACTTTTCCAGGGTCAGCCTTATCTAAGGGCCTATAAGACATCTAATTAGTTTGCCTACCTACAATAATAAGATAAAAAGATGCCTTTAACTCATCATGCCATTAGCTATTGCTGCACTATTAATGATAGAAACACGATACTTTGAAGGTTTCCAGAGGCGATGGTAAGCTAAGACTTCCTTCTTACATTCTGTGGTTGGAGCACAGCCCTAACAACTCTAATTACAAGGTTTAAATATAAGTGGATCAAGAGTGTTTTACTGGAATATCCCTTTAAAATACCAATGAAAGGCAGTGTTTTAATAAATTTTCTTTCAAAAGGCAATTGCTTAGCAAATTCTCAGAATATTTCTGGATTTGGTGTTTGAAGCAATGACATCTTATATATTCTGTGCTGATGGTATACTTATGCAACATGACAGCTTGTAAGAAGGCTATTATTTTTAAAATGTGCCATTTTTAACAGACTGGAATATTCATTTGTTTTGATGGTGAGAAATGTAAATCTCAAAGGTACACAAATACAAGAGTTACTTTGTTGTTGTAACTATAATTAGAATTTTCTGACTGTAGAAAACAATAGTAACTAAAGAACCTAGCTTTGCTGGGGTGAGAGGAAGATGGAAACTATAAAGGAGGATGAGCAACACAATGCACAGAAGTAAGCAAAACCCAAAGCTACTCAAAGCCAGCTTGCCTGAAGCTCTAGGCAGGCAGTAAAAGCTGTGCTTGGGAGCCTTCCCTTTATTTGTCTGGCACCATATGGGAATCATTGATTTTGTATGTCACGAGGAATGGTTATTAATGAAAAAAATGTTGCTTTCAGGAAAGACATTCTCTTAGCATAAATTTTTACAGTAAGGGGAATGACTTAGTGATCTTTTATAAGGAGGAGGATGGCTCATCTTGCTTAAAATGAGTTTGACTTTGGCAGTGAACCTAGTCCAGTGAGTTTGCAAAAGTGGAATGTTTTTTATGGCAGAGGAAGGATTAATTCTCAACTGAAGTCCCAAGAAGAAGCATTTCCTTTTGTTGTATTTGTGGGGGTAAAACAGATCCTGGTATTTCAAATTGGAAGGCCTTTATTTCTAAGTATTCACAAATTGTTAGATATGGCTTTATTCAGAGTCTCTATTCTTATCAACTGTTCAAGAGTTCATCTTAAAGTAACAGTATCTACTTGACTTTTATTGATGGACCTGTTACCCTCACAGCAAACTGAACAGTAAAACTTCCTGATTAGGTGGAGTTGGTTTTGCATCACTTATCTATGGGCAGTGAGCAGTGGAGAGCTGAGGTAAACAGCCCTGAACTTCTACTGCATCACAAAATACTTCATCACCAACTTTCTAACTGCCATCACCAGTAAGTCTATTTCAACTAAATTTCTTGGATATGTCAGTTCAAAAACAGAAGTCACTGAATCCTTATGGCCTCACTTCCTTAATGAAGCATAGTTGACCACATTTAGCAATTTAGCCATTAGCTAAGGTTATTTTTCAGTATTTTATTTCAGAGAAAAGATATAAACCATGAAATTATGTAAAATAACTCTCATTTTGTAGACGGACCAACGAAGAGAACACTGGATAGTACTGTATTGATTTTCACTGCGAATATAAGCATGCAGACAAGATCAGCTCATCCCCCACCCATGCTCATCTCTTTAGAATAATATTTAGGAGGTTAACTTTGGTGAACACAAATTCTAAAAAAGAACTGGGTCTTTTTAAAATCAGTGATCCTAGATAAAATAATATATTTTCATTTTAAATTTCTATTATAAGGTATATCGCTGAGAAACTGGTAAAACTGTATTCCCCCTAAAAAATATGAATCTTTTTGTGTATAGACTGTTACCTCTGATTAAACTGATAATTGTTCATTATTAATATGTCCAGAGCTGAAATTCAGACAGCGTACATGCCAGAACTCTACTCTTCATGAAAATATTGATGCACTCTTCTCCACTGTGATATTTACCAAAAAAGCGCTTCTATCTCTAACTCACCAAATGTCACATAGCCATGCTGTCTGCTCTGGCCACCGCTCCTGGACTTCCTAGATGGTCTTATAAATTAAAAGGTTCATCTTGTGTAACAGGGGTGCCTAAAAGTCTGGATTTACTGTGGCAGATGATACTTTTGCCTACTGACATTTAAATACTCAGGCCCCATCCCTTTCCTCATCCTTTTACTCTACATTGAGAAGAGGAAATATAATTTATCAATCTCTTCTAAAAGGTGTCTTAATAAACTTCTATATTTGCATGTTATCTAGTCTTTCCTAAGGCTAATATAGTAAGTTGATACTTAAACCAGTTGATACAAGAAGTAAAGCCTTGCTAATAAAATTAGATGTAGCCTGAATTTTGCCTAAAGTAGTCGCACTTCATTTGATATAAACAATCTTTCTGACAACTAATGAGCATCTTAATATTCAGGGCACAAACTAATTTTTTCATTTAACTTTTAAAAGGAGTTTCAAATTCTTCCTCTATGGACAGACTTCATGGATCACATGTGCTATCTTATTTTACTTTAAATAATTTTAGTTTGTAATACTATATTATGATTCTACATGATAATGACTTAGTTACTTTCTCATTGCTGGGACAAAATACCCAACATCCCACAAATTAGAGAAAGGAAAGTTTACTGTAGATCATAGTTAGTAGAGGTTTCAGTTCATAGATAGCTGCCTCGAAGGCAGAACAGCATGGCATAAGGGCATCCCATGGAAGACACAATATATGCCAGAGCAGGCAATAAGTCAGCAAGCAGCCACCTTGCCTACCATCTTCACTTATGCTGTAAGCTTATTGGTTAGTGCCATCCATACCCAAGGTAGAGCTTCCCATTAGTCAAACCGAGAACTATGCTAAGCCAATCAGAGGAGTAACCCAATTATACCCTTACCATACATCCATACACTTTAGATTCAGCCACCAGCAGTTTCTGAGTTGGTACTTCATTCTTAGCATTTTGAACAGGAGAGTTTCCTTCTCACCACACTTTTGTTCCCTTTGTTGATTGTTTTATACTATGACTGAATTTTGGTGCTGATTAAGGCTCAGTCCTGAGCATTGTTCTTCTTCTGCTTTATCACATTCAAAGCCACACCTTTTAAATTGATCACTATTTAGTGTTGGTGACTCTTTAAATTTAAAAATAATTTTAACTTAAATGTATTCCTTGAGTTTTGGCTCCTATGATTCAACTGGTACTCCTTTGTTATAATAAAAACTCGAAGATCCCCTGGTCACCACATCGGAGCTAGCTTACATGCCTGGTTCTGTGTCTATTCTCCATCTCAGTAAGAGTCAGTTGTAATAGCAGTCCATGCAGGAAGATAGGTATCAACTCTAACTATTTCTTCTTTCATTTTCTTTATCAATGATTTCCTAGTGTTGACTTTCTTATATGTCTCAGATCTACCAAGCCTTTTGTATACTGTGATGCAAACCTTCACCACCATTTTGTTTTAACTCGAGGCTATTTTTTTTCAATCATTTTTTCCCAAGCAATTGCCCAGATCATTCCCCCGCAAACAGATCTAACTGCATCACCTGAGTGCCGAGTTGTATCCCTTGAGAACAACACCAGAGGTTTCACCAAAATAATCTACTCAGTCATTCTACCAATGAATACACAAAAACATTAAATCAAGTGAATGCCTCAGGGAAATATTGAATTTACTACATTTTCAGTGATGTCTAGTTCCCAAGGAAAACCAATGAAATATACAATGAAATCAGGAAAGGATGACCATACCCTGGGAAAAAAGAAGCAATGAAACTGCCTGGTAGAGCAAGTGCATGTAGGCTGTAGAAGAAAAAGTTTTTCAGTATCCATTATAATCATGTTCAAATAATGAAGGGGAACATTGATAAAGTGTGATGAAAAGGTGATATTACATAAAAATTTTAGTAAAAAGATAAAAATTATACAAAAAGAAGCAAATAAAAATTCTGGAGTTGAAATATTTGTATACCTAGTATGGCATATACAGTTTGGTGTATGCAATGGGCTATTCAATGGGATATGATATTGCCCTATAAGGAATGAAGTGATTAAATATGCTACAACATGGATGAAACACAAAAATGTTTTAGTAGGTGAAAGAAAGCAGTCACAAATGCCACATATTATGTTATCCCTTTGCAATGGACTCCTGAGTTATGATTGCCTTCTCATATGAACAATTTGGGTGATGACCAGAATTTTAGTTTTAACTTATGAGCAAAGTCTTGAGTTACAACCTGAATGCCAGTCTTTCCTGTGCGGGGTTAATTGAGAAATCCTAGGCCAATGCCTAAGGACACTGAAATCTGCCTGAAAGAAAGTGTGGCCTAAAATTACACAAGAGAGAGACTTTGACGATTATATTGAGAAGCCTGAACCGTCCACTGATGCTGTGGTGGATGATACCATCACACAGCAGAGTCGATAGGCTTGAAGGTAGGGAGCAGTGATGCTGAAGAACTGGTGGAGGAACAGTCAGAGGAACTGACTACAGAGGAACGTCAGCAACTTCTGGCTGAGCAACAGAGAATGGCAGCTGAGGAGCTTTCTGAAGAGAAGGGGAGTGTCGACAATCAGGGCAGTAAAATTCCTCTGAAATAAAGGAAATCATGAAAAATATGAACAGAGCAAACATTTGGAGAGAAGATCCATCCATCTAGACAGAGAAAAAGCCAATCATGCCATTCACTTGCTTAATGACAATGTCATTTCATACTTCAGAACAGGGTTACAGAAGAAACAGAAACAGACAACTTTAGATCAGTTTTTATTCTGAAAAGGTTAAGACCTAGTGATTCAGAAGCAGATCCTAGTGGGTTTTAGATTCTTCCAATGAGAGAAAGGACACTAGAGAGCCAGAGTCCTAATGCTCTAATGGGAGGGAGCTCTCACTCCAAACTCTAGCCACCTTCTGCTTCACCCTCCAGAAAGGTGAGTGCAGTATGAACTGTTTCCAGTAAACTAGGTATATTTTATAATTTTTGATGAATATACTAGGAAAAGAATTGGTGTGTCTGGTAAATTATGCACATTATATAACCCTTTGTGTTATGAAACAGTTAAGGGGTGCTTTTGGAGATTTGGAATGCATTATGGTTATTTCCATTATTTCTTATGGGAAAAATAGTCTTGACTCACAACCAACTTGATTTATAATTAACCCTTGGAAAAACACTGAGTTCATAATTCAAGGGTCCACTGTGTATGAAATATCCAGGAAAGCAAGTCTCCAGAGACAAAAAGCAGATTACTGATTGCTTAGGGTCAGAGTAGACTGGGAGATAATATACAAAATCTATAGATCTTTTTCTTAGAAGTGATTTTTTATAAATGTTCTAAAATTCATTTTATATGATTGTACATAGCTGTTCTATACTAAAATCCATTGCATCATACACTTAGAATGAATGAGATATGTGTAAATTAACTTTAATAAAACTGTTGTTTAAAATACAAGCAAACTGGAGGTAACAGTATTGATTCATGGTCAGGCACCAAAGTTTTAAAACCCCTCCCCCCTTACTTTGCAAA
>PVIR01014077.1:0-41002 GCA_004026965.1 Petromus typicus | reverse complement strand
AGGCCAGTGCTAAGAACTATTAGCCTACAGTCAGGGATAGAGTTTTGCCAAATCAAAAGTCCTACTTCAGGATGCTATTTTAAATTAAATGTACTTGCATTTTCTTCTTAATTTTGTTATTTTTATTACCCTTAATTATAAGTTAGAGTTGATATATTTTCTTATCTCTATGCTCTGAAGAAAGGAAAATTGGCATTTTTGAAATTAATTGCTGTGTGCCTGACCCTGTAATAGGTGGAATTATTCATGTCATTTACTTTAGTTTTCATTGCTTCCTTCAAAATACCTGTACTTATCCATAGATGACCAAGGAGGAAAATTGAGGCTTAGAAAAATTATACTGCTTCATTTTGATTGTAGTTTAAATAAGGAAAGAGTTCAGAGGTTTGGTGTTCAAACCGAGGTCTACTTAATACCAAAGACATAATCCTTTATTATACAGTGTTCTAAGCATATAATTCTATTAGTTTGTTTCTTAAACTAGAATCTTACAAAGTGAATTTTGTATATGTAGAACTTCTATATACCCACATCATATTTTACGTACAATGTTTAAATATGCTACAGTGCTCAGTAAAGCTATGCTTTGATTTTCTAGAATGCTCTTGTGCATTACTTTGTATTTTCTTTTTTCTCAGTACTTTTGCCTTCTTCTCTTCCATTATGAAATATTTCCTTAGATCTATCACATAGAAGAAAAACAACTTACATCCTAGTTTTTGGAAATGCCTTGTGCTAGCAACAGTGAGAAACAATGGGCTCTCCTTCAGAAGTTTTTGGCCAAAAGACAGAAGAACATGACAATACTGAAGTTATGGTCTTTAGCGGTTTCTCTCATGTGCATCTGACTGTCCCAAATAAGCGGAGTCTCTCTCTCTCTCTCTCTCCCCCTGGTCCCACTGAAAAGCTCAGCAGTGTGCTATGTAGAGAGCACAGCCTCAGTAAATACGTGTTCAGCTGACAGAGGAGCCAGAGTCTGAGCTGATCTCACAGCATAATGTCAGCTCCTGAATAATTGAGCATGGTCTGTATGATTAATGGATTTATGTATTCAGCTTGTATTAGCAATATCCTTCCTGCCCTCCTTCACCCTCAGCCATGCATTGGCAGAAAGGTGGTCTATGAAGTGTGGTTATTAATAAAATAAGCAAGAGCATGCATCTACTAGGATACAGGTATTATTGGTTTGAAAATATTTAAATAATTCATATAAATGTTCTGCCTCACATTATCTACAGATTGTAGATATAGATAACCAACACTTTCTCAGTAGCAACAGCTGAGATTGGAAAATGATATATTCACTGGATGATAACTTTTACTACACTAGCCAGGGATAGTTTTCTCTTTCTTCTTTTTATTATGATTCTTAGGGATGTAATGTGCAATGTAAGAAAAACACACTTCTTTTCAAGGTCATAAATGATGTTTTATTTCATAGAAATACACTGTGCAAGGCAATGATTCCTATTAACTAAGCTGAAAGACATCAGAGGAAATAAGTGCAACACTTGTTCTTCATTTACTAGGAAAAGAGATAAAACATATCCTTGAATGTCTTTTTTTGAATACCAGAGGCAGAGGTGGCAGTGAAGCCAGTGAAGGCTGTTCAGTTTTCACATGCTCACCAGTACAGAAAGGTGTATCTATCTTACCATAAGCTATCTCGTGCACAGTAACATCTACAAGATGCAGCAGTACCTATTCCTTAGCAGGAGGGTTTGTATGAGAACTCACACACTTTGTGGAGGGTGATAACCAATGTTTTGTGGTGTAGACTTAGCTGTCTAGCTGTCTGCACTTACACTCTGGGCTTTGTAGACCACATTTATAAATCTGGCATCTCTCCACTGGCCAGAAGTAGCCAGACATCCTTAATGGAACACATGCTTTATTGGCTCATTTCCCTGGGGTCCTCCCTTGTCCTGCTCTCTGGGTCCATTCCACAATGTCTTCATCAATTTCCTCTGAAACACTGGCTGCTCCTCTCTATAGCATTGTGCTTCTTGTTACTGGGCAGATCGTGGGATCTCTCATGGCCTTGTTCAGTACCATTTGCACGCAGTCCTCACTTCCAGGGCTTTGATAGGCCCACGTTTCTGAGTTTATCAGAGGCTGTCATTGACCTTGGTGGTGCCTTTCTATCTTTTCCCTTCAGCTACCTGTTGTACCTTCTGTCTATGCACCTGGTAGAAGGGAAGAAGGAGTAACTTTTATTACTAAGTATAGTAAACTAATAATTTTTGGTAGTAAAAGATTGATTGTATTACATGGAAGCCTCATCTGTTAAAGGGATGGCAGCTTAGCCTGGTGCCTGAGATCAGAGGCTCAGAGACACAGGCTACTTTCAAGCATTCTTAGCCATAACTAAGGCCAAAAGGTACTTGATTGTCCTTGTATGTTAAGCAATATCAGTTTAGACCAAGAGAGACAACTGCCTCAAAGCCACTGGGGATTGGAGAGATCAGAAAGTCCTTTGGTAGCGACCAATGGCTTTATATTTGGTTATGAACATTTCAGGCTAGTGGTCATGTAGGACTTTGATTGGCTTCACGTTGGTGAAATGCCAGCTCTGGTCGAACACATAGACCAAAAGACTGGTACGTTAGCAGAGCTATTTCCATACCAGAAAACGTGGAGCAGAAAGTGACAATAATCATCTCCTCACATTTGTTAATATATATTGAGAGTCTGCTCTATTATTTATATGTTTTTCTATTGAACAATGTAGAATTGTACATTGAACAATGTAATTCTAACATTGACTTTTCTTTCCCTCTGCTAACAGTTGTGAGTCTAAGAAGCTAAAATTACTTGAATAAGTAACCTCAGGTATTAAAATGCAAAAATCATATGCTCATTCCTAGAAAAAATTACAAAGAATTCTCAAAGTAGGTTAATTTTGCAGTATTTTTAGAATGCGATGGGACTTGGGATAGTGGCTTCATGGCAATTAGGCAATTTTGCTAAGCTCATCTGTTGTTCAAGAGAAATGAACTGCAAAGGAATGGAAAAGCACTGGGAGTTTTTGAAAGAGCAAGGAGTAGCTCTTAGGAACACTGGGTTCATTTGGAAGAACATTGTGAGTATACCATCACTATCATCCAGTGGCTGCACAGCCAGCGGTGTAGACTATCCTGTTCTCAGGAAGAAGGAAAACTGCGGAGGAGTGGGCAGCTTCCATTCCCCCAGGACAGGAACACTTCACTCCCAGAGGCCCTGAGGTGAAGGAAGGTTATGGCCAGTACTGTGGTGGCAATAAACCGAAGCCATAGAGGGAAGAGTTATGCATTCCACAGGGGAAAATGATGTCTACCACTTAGTAGGCCTGCATGTGTTAAAAACAGTGCTAGGTAGCTAAAATTTCTACCCTTATGCTAAGTGTACAATATATTTATTATTTTATTTTATAAACCAGAAAATTACTGCTCAGAGACATTGCCTCATTATTTGCTGGTAAATGGGCTGAAAACTTAGTTCTGAGAGAATGCTGCTATTTCAGACTCTGGAAGATTTCTGAAATTTTCCAGTAAAGCCTAAAACAGACAATAGAGCATATATAGTTCATTGTTGTATAAATGGAAAAATACCTCTGTCCTTAGACATATCCTGAAATAATGAATGAAAATAAACACTGATGCTTTAGTCCACTTGCAGGAAGGAGTCTACACTATTTAGAGTGACATTCAAACTCTGTGACTTGAGTAGTTTCTGGAATTCTTCAGATGGACCTCCTCACCCCTCCCTCTCCCTCTCCCCTCCCCTTCCCTGCCCCTTCCCTCCCTTGCCCCTCTCTTCCCTGTTCTTCCTCCCTGTTCCTGTTCTGTTCTGTCCTATTCGATGCTCCAGTAGAAAACCACCCTCACAACCTCCACCACCATCTCTGTGAAATAATCTTCACTTGTGTCATTCTCTGTATTTTTGTTGCCTCGTTGTTTTGTAGTTTTTATATGGCTGACCACATTTTAGCCAGTGGTAATTACCTAAAAATCTTTCCTCGTCTATGAAGAAGGAGGCATGTCTTAAATATCTTTCTTTATACATGGCCACTCAAAAATTTTATTCAGGGCCGGGGAGTTAGCTCAGTGGTTCCGGCGCCTGTCTTGCAAGCGCAAGGACCCAGGTTCGATTCCCCGGTAACCACATAACAATACTGGGCGTGGAGACCCACACCCAGCAACAGTCAGTACCACATACCACAGTGCCGGGCGTGGTGGCTCACGCCTGTCATCCCAGCACTCGGGAGGCAGAGGCAGGAGGATTGTGATGTGAGTTTGAGGCTGAGCTCAGGGCTAGCCTGAACCACAAAAGCGAGACCCTGTCTCAAAAAACCTAAAAAAAAAATTAAAAAAAAAATTTATTCAGCAAATATTCTAAGTAAGTAACATATGCTTACGCAGTGTATTCGTTAGCTTTCTTGTCGCTGAAACACAATAATCCCTGACACCCATAACCCTTACAGGATGGAAGCTTTAATATAGCTCAGTTTCCAGGGTGGAAGCTCAAGGAGGGGCCAAGCTACTTTGTTCATGGCATCCGGTCCGCCACGCGGGGCGGGGCCCAAACAAGGTCCACGCCCACAAGTCCTCCGACACGCCCAGAAGGTGCTTCACCAATCTACTAGACGTTCTTCCGTCTAAAGAGTTGACATGTTGGGATAAACGGTCACACGCAGGGAGGTGATTGCGCACTCTGAGTGTATTTTATGTGTAAGGTCCATGGCAGACGCTTACACATATCATTTTCCTTCCATATCTTGCGCAGGGAGAAAGGGAGAACTTTGATTTTTGGATCACACTTCTAATCATCTGAACTTTAATAGAGAAAGCATAAAAATAGGATTTTCTGGTAACTAACCTGACGATACTTTGTAGGAAGATATTCTAAGGCTACAACCCCTCAAGTACGACAGTCCAAGTCTAGAATTGCTTGTGGTGAACACGCCGTAACACAGCGTTTATGAGGCCAGGCTCTGGGGTGTCGCACGTGCCCTCTAAGCATCTGGGTATAAAATGCAGATGTCTTATTATTTAACTGTCTCCCGCTATGGGAGGCGATACAGAGATGCCGGTTACTATTGTAAGCCAGAGAGCAACTGTATGAAGCAGCAAGAAAAGAATCTAGAAAGTTCGTAAGTGCCTTAGACCTCTCCTTGCTTTGCTCAGGCCTCTTCCTTGTCTCTGCCTCCTGGAACTTGTGAGTAGGTGTGTTACATTGAACGGCAAAGAGGAGCTAAAGAGGCAGGTGGAATGGAGGTCGCTGAGCAGCTGACCTTCAGGGAGGGGCGGTGGTTTGGGGTCTACAGGTGAGTCCGGTATAATCACGGGAGTCCTTAACTCCTCGAGGGACGAGGAGGCCCAGCGTCTGGAGCGAGCCGAAGAGAGAGGCCGAGGAGACGCGCCTGGCTGCGGCTGGCTGAGAAGAGGCCAGGGGTCACAAGTCAGAGAAGACACGCAGCTCCAGAAGCTGGAAAAACCAGACAGGTGGATTCTCCTTTTGAGTTTCCAGAAGGGCTGCAGCTCTGACAGCACTTTGGATTTAGCCAGCAGGACCTGCGTCGGAATTCTCATTTCCAGAACTATGAGGTAAGTCTGTATTGTTTTCAGCCGCCAAGTTTGGGGTAATTTGGTGCAGGAGCTGCAGAAAAAAAATGCAGTGGGATTTGTTCTGTGTTTCCTCGCGTCAGATGACTTATGCAAACCATGGTGATAATCGAGTGGAAGCATTTAAACTCGGGCTGTCCGGTCTAAGGTTATTCCTGCCCTGTTTCTGGACTTGTGTTTTTAAAAAAGATGCTGTTGAACTTTTCTTGGAATTAGCTACCGCTGTTGGCTGTCTGGTTATGTTAAAATACCTTCTCCTATTGGACTCAGATTCATTTACTTCCTTGTGGGAGAAAGAGGTACATTTGCTGTCATGTCCAGCACAGATCTCTCTGTAGTGTTTGGATAGAGTTTAAAAAATAGCAAGTCTCTAATCCACTTTGATTTTAGCTTGGTACACAGTGAAAGAGGTAGGTCTAACTTTAGTCTTTGGCAGGTAAAAGCCCGGCTTTTCCAGCGCCATTTGTTAAAGAGGCTATCTTTCCTCCATTGAGGATTTTTGGCTCCTTTGTCAAAGATAAGGTGACTTAATATATCTGGAGTTGTTTCTGGATCTTCTAATCTACTGCGCTGATTGTCAGGTCTGTTACTTTGCCAGTGCCATGCAGTTTTTATCACAGTGGCTTTATAGTGTAGTTTCAGGTTCAGGATCATGATACCCCCCACCACGTCCTTGTTGCTTAGAACTGCTTTCACTATTCTATGTCTTTTGTGGTTCCAGATGAATGTTTGGATTTTTTTCTCTAGATCTGTGAGATATGCTGTTGGGATTTCAGTTGGGATTATGTTGAATCTGTATAGTAGTTGTGGGAGTGTAGCCATTTTGACGATATTGGTTCTTCCTACTCAGGAGCAAGGTATATCTTTTATAGTGTTATTCTGCCATTAAAAATGATAAGATTGAGTCATTCATGCTCAAATGGATGTACCTTCAGGACATCCTCATAAAGGAATAAATAGGTCACAGATGTGTAAATATCGTATGCTTTCTCTGGTATGAGAAAATGAAGATGTAAATGAGTTCTAGTATATATATTTGACATTGTGAAATAGAAAATGTTTAAAAAGAAAGAGGGTGTAGGGATAAATAATGAGGGGGGAAAATGTGATAGTAATAAAAAAAGGAAATAAGGCTTATGTATATAGAGGGTGGGGGTTGCAGGATGGGTGGGGGAGGGGAAAAATGAGAAGTCATGTCATATTCTGGTACAAACTCTCAATATTGAATGCGATGGTGATGATGTGTATTCATAATGTACCAATAAAGATTTGAATAAAAAATAGCAATAGTCTCCTAAAGATTAATTTGAACTGTTGGGAAGAATGATTCTTACTCAAGTATCATACAGATTAAGAATATTTGCAAGTCTTATAAAACTTTCTCACCTGCTAAGTCAAATAAGACTAAAGTTGTAGAAGCATCTTAATGGCCTTAAATGCTGAGTTAGGTCAAAACCAGTTTTTACTGTTTATGTGATTGGATAAGAGTTTAGCATCAAAAAAACTTTTGTTTTCAACTTCTGTATGTGCTTTCGCATCTGTAATTAGCTTTGAGCTTCAGTTTCCTGATTTTTAAAGATGAAGCTAATATATCTAAGGTTCAAATGGGAATTCATGTGAGTACACTGTGATCTTTGAAACACTACACAAATAAAAGATGGAGTTATGATTATTAGGAGGTTTGGAGAGAATGTATGAGTCTATTTGAATACAGTTCATCTGCTGCATGAAAAGTCTGGCTGATTATCATAGCCCTAAGGAATTATTCCTGTCTGATTTGTTCGAACAATTACTGGCTGATCAAGGAAAAATTATGAATCAATTTCAATAATACACATTATTATTAGCTTTTCCAAACTAATTTACAGCACTGAGGTCCCTCAGTGTTCAAAACTCATAACATTTATTGTTTATAATAATGGCTCACAAACTTGACTATACATCAAAATCACAAGAGGAAATTAAGAATCCTGGACCCCATGCTGAGAGACCGTGTGTGTGTGTGTGTGTGTGTGTGTGTATGTATGTATGTGTGTATTTGTGTGTGTGCGTGTGAAAGAGAGACAGAGACAGAGACAGAGAGAGATAGAGAGTGTGTGATTCTATTCAAACCTGTTACAGAGGTTTGGAGAACAGTAGAATGTACCAGTCTTTTGATAGTCAGCGGTCTTGCTTATGTTGATAAATAAGTTTTGTGTCTTGGTTGATGATGTGAGCTTTGTGCCTCCACATCAAGAAGTGTACCGAGTACTATTGCTGATTTTTATATAGAGAAAATACTGGATCGTTCACAGGTCTCAAGTAGTGGCTTGTAACTCAGTTATCTGGAGAGATAATAGAATTATTCATGATACATTAGAATACTGGAAACTTGGAGAAACCATAAAAATGATCTGATTTATTTTGTCTTTTTTTTCCTGGTTAAAAAATACTGAGGCCAGGAGAAGGTAAAAGGACAACCCCAGGCAATGCTGCTTGTCGTCCAGGGCTAAACTTCCCAAGGCTTCTTTTCTGGGGTTCATGAGGATTGTAGATAATAGAATTGAAACTCGTCAATAGTCAAATTACTCATCTTCGGAGGAGCTCAATCTTCTTTTTCATACTAGGATTCTTCAGTGAAAAAATGCGCAGACTACTTCAAATTATCAAATTATTTAACTTTCTCTTGACTAGAACATAGTGACATGCTAAGAAGAATTAAATTATTCAAAGAATAAAAGCAGAATCATCTGAATTAATGAGAGTATTTGTGTCTTCAATTATCTTTATTTTCTCTTCTCTTGTATATTACCAACATGAAAATTACTGTAGTATTAACCTCCTCCAACCTCACTGAATTTTATTCCAATTAGTGAATAAACTGGATGTTAAAAATTACAATAAATAACATATACCTATGCAAAAGAGAGTTTATACCTTGCTGAATAATTAAGCATTTTTTGTATTTGAGGTTTTATGCATCTAGAGAGAAGAAGAAATTCTTCTTAGGCAAGTTCCTGCAACATAGACTGCTTATGTTTCAGAAATTACATATTACAGGAAGAAGATTTCATGTACTCTAAACTTTTGACAAAACATATTAGGCAATATCATTTGTCTAATATTACTAATTCTACATTTCTTAATGTCTGATTACTATCTTGTCTTTAATGTTTTCAAACCTACTCATGGTTGACTGTCGAAAGGGTGATGTAGGTGGAACTGAAGGTGCAGAACCTTCTTACACGGTGAGGAATGTCTGGCCTCAAAGGTCAGTAATCAGAGCCCGCCGGAAGTTGGTGATGGATCTTGAGATTTTTCAGTTCCAACTCTAAATTTCACAGTTGGTAAAAGCAATAGTTGATTAAAACAAAAGCAGATTGCATGAATTCAAAACCACTAATGTGAAGTATTTCAAAATTTTATAAAGCGCTTGAGGCATGTGTGGCTTACATGCATATTTACTAGAAAAAGACACTCAGCTTCTATGTCTATACCATTTTATGAAGTGCAATTTGAGAAAACATTTTAATGGGAACTGTTACATTTAGATGTTATAATTATGGCCATTTTGCAAATAATGAGGCTGAAGGAGAATGTGACACTTGTCTCGACCAGGCTCCAAGTGACAACCAAAATGTCAGTGTGAACCATCTGGTTCCAAACCAAGGGTTCTTTTCTCATGCCCCATTCCCTTGAAAATACAGTGTGGTAGTGATGAGAACAAAGAATTCGTGAGTGTCTATGACAAGCCACGAGTGTTTCCCGGTCCCTAGAGTGTCCCGTTCTCTCAGATCTGAGTCCCTGCAGAGGCCATGGCCCCACACCTCTGCTGCCCCTTCGCACCTGGCTGATCCCTCTTTGTCTCTCAGGTCTGGCCTGTGCTCGCCTCCTGGCAGCCTTCCTGAGCCCTGGGTCCCAGGCTGGGGACCCTTCTTGTTGTTCCAGCCACGTGCCCACTTCCTCAGCCACCCACACCTGTGCCGCAGTGCAGCTGTGTGACTGTCTGACCTCCAGGGTGTTGGCAGGCTTCTTCAGGACGAGGAGTTGGGGGACTTACTTCCTAGAAATGCTCTTTGCACCTTCCTAAATGTGTGATGAATAAAGGGATGGGACGTGTGAATGCAGAAATTAACTTGAGGGGAAAAAGTGATATTAATGGCGAACACTTTGAACATTTTTTATTTGAATACTCATTTGGTGACATTAGGTAACAATTTATCTGAAGTAATTTTTATATGTACATTTTTGTTGTAACTCTTTAGATATTTTAAAAGTTTATTCATTTTACTGATGTTTTATTCTACTTTAAGTATTTGATAGGTTTTTAAAACACACCTTTAATTTTTCCTCTAGACATGCACATGAGTTAAATGAGTGATGCTAATATACCTTGGGGGACAGAATAGAAGAAAAACAAAACAAAAGCGAGGGCCCAAGTGACTTGAGTTTGAGAACCCAGACTCGCACATGCATTAGTTTCGTCTCTGAGACACAGCACCCAGCACCCACCATTTGCCAGGGAGGTGTTTAACTGCTCGAACCCAGTCCATGGTTGGCTGCTCCAAGGCAGAGATGGCATGGTGGGAATGGACGGGAGGGTGAAGCTGTCTAGCTCTTGGCAGCTCAGGCAGAGCAGGGCCACAGTGCCAGGCAGTGCCAGGTAGGGGGTTGCAGGTTGTGCCTGAGCTCACGTCCTCTGGTCCATTCCGAGATCCTCAAAAGTGTGCTGTGTTGCTCTACTGGGTGTTTTTTAATCACCAAGTTGACAAATCAAGATTAATAATCATAGCCATTTACCACTGACTTTTGACCAATTACGACCTTTCCATGTATATGAAACAAATTAAGGAAGAGAAGTAGTTATCGCTTACAACTTTCTTGGACTATTAAATGAGGTAATGTGTGATATAAACAGTATAAATAAAGCACTTCGGGACTTGAGAAAAAGTGCCATGTAGTAGAAGTGAACTTATTCTTTCTCTTTGATTAGTAATTTTTAGATGAATTAATAAAAAAAGAGCCCTCTGTGAGAAAGAGGCACATGAATGAACTTGACTCTTCGCACTAAAGGGAAGGTTACACAGGCTAAAATCTGATACAGAAAATCAGGGCAGCTTGTGCCAATTCACAGCAGCACAGAGAAGTCCAGAGTGCTCTGGCTTTCTGGGAGGGCTGGGGCAGCATGTGGAAGGTGGCATCATGTGGCATCATTCCACAGAGCCAGCACGGCCTTGCTCCTCCAGCTCCTTGTGCTGCTGTTGTGCAGGGTCTTCCTCATTCCTCTTGGAGAGGGTGAGATGGAAGGCTGGCACTCCAAAGACAGTGCAGGCTTGAGGGCGGGCTTTGAGGCTGCCTTTTGCTGTATATAATTTTTGAGTGTTAGGACATTCCTAAATTTTTTTCAGAACTTAGCAAATTTCTTATATATGGCAGGAGGAATTAATAGATCACCAAAGCTTTCCCCTCTCTGGGTACTTGAGCCAGCTCAGGACTCACAAAGTCAGACATCTGAGACCAAGCTTCTGACATTTCCTGCTCCAGTTCCGATGTGTGCATTTATACCCCGTGAAGACCAATCTGACAGTGATGCTACTTTTTTCAGCACTGTTTCCTACTAGTCTTGGTTGACCATGCAATGCCTCCTAATACAACTTATGAAATGTGAAATGCTGGTTCACAGGGACATGTGTTCTGTGTAACCAGCAATGAGATTCCACACTTTTGAGAGGTGTGGAATTTTAAGTTAAAATTATATATTTTTTCCACTTTTGGAGTCTTCAGAGTTTTTATGGAGCTTTTCACTAAGCAGCGCATCAACTGCTCTATTATTATGCTTCAATGTTAAGAGTTAAAAGGTCAAAATTACTCAAGGCACAATGTGACAGGGATTGCTGATAGGAAAACCAGATTTTGGAAGAGTATCTGCACTGTCATGCTAATGACACTTTCCATTTCCCATGAGAATGATCATTTCCTCCAGGGGAAAGCTATTTATTTCCTTATTGGATGGATTTATCATTAACATATCTCATTTCAGTTCCTTTTTATGACCGAATAATATTTCATTTATGGCTATAACATTTGACTTATTCACGAGTTCATAGGTTTTTTTTGAGTTGTCTCTACTTTTTGGGTGTTTTAATGGTTCTATGAATATATGCATGGAAGTTTTTACATAAACAGGTTTTCATTTCTTTTAGATGTATTACCAGAAGTAGGATTCCTGGGTCATAAACTCAATGTTTTGACTTAAAAAAAAACTGCCAAAGTAGTTTTATAGAAGCTGCACCTTCTATAGCCACCTGAAAAGTATATTGGTTCCCATTGGTTCACCTCTTCACCAAGACTTACTGTCCTTTTTTTAAAAAGCGATAGTCATCCTACTGAGTATGAAGTGTTATGTGTCTCCTTGTGGGTTTGAAGTTGTCACCCTATTACTTCTGTCCTCAGTCATTTCTGGTGAGAAGTTAGCGGCATCTGAAATGAACAGACACTTTTCAGAGGAAGAAATAAAAGCAGCTAAGAAGCATATGAAGAAATGTTCAACATCACTAATCATTCGAGAGATGCAAATGAAAATAACATTAAGATTTCATCTCATTCCACAAAGAATGTTTGCCATTTCAGAATTAGCCAGCAACAAATGTTGGCGAGGCTGCGGAGAAGAAGGAACCCTTCTCCAGTGTTGGTGGGAGTGTAGACTCGTACAACCCCTGTGGAGATCAGTGCGGAGATTCCTCAAAAAGCTAGGATTGGAGGTCCCATTTGACCTAGCCATCACTCTGCTAGGTATATACACACAAGAATTAAAAGATTAATATCACAGTGACATATGTGCACCCATGTTTATAGCAGCTCAGTTTGTGATTGCTAAATCTTGGAAACAACCCAAGTGTCCATCAGCTGGAGACTGGATAAAAAAGTTGTGGTTCTTCTACAGAATGTAGTATTACTCTGCATAAAAAAAAGATAAGTTTGAATCATTTATACTTAAATGGACATACCTTGAGGAATCCTCATAAGTGAAATAAATACGTCACAGATGTGTAAATATCATATCTTTTCTCTGATATGAGAAAATAAAGATGTAAATGAATTCTAGAATGTATGTTATATATTGTGAAATAGAAAATACTCAAAGTGAAATAGGGTGAAGGGGGAAAAATAATGAGATTATAACAAAAAAGAAAGGAAACAAAGTTTATGAAGTTGTCACCCTATTACTTCTGTCCTCAGTCATTTCTGGTGAGAAGTTAGCTGTTAACGTTATGAAAGTTTCTTTGTATGTGATAAATCTTTTAATTTTTTTCATGTTGTTTTCAAGTTTTTTCCTTGTATTTCAACATTTTTTTGTGTGAAGATAATGACTCCTTGCATTTATTCTAAGTGGACTTTTTGAGTTTCTTGGATGTGTAGATTAATGTTTTTTGTGAAATTTATAAAGTTTATATTTTCAAATACATTCTCTGTTCTTTTCCTTCTCGTGTACCCCATTAGAGATAGGTTGATGTGTTAATGATATTTCACTTTTCTCTCAGGGCTCTGTTAAGTTTTTTTTCTTTTATTTGTGTTTCTTACTGTCTACTGACTTTCTTTCTTTTTTTTTTTTTTTTTTTTTTTTTTTTTTTTTTTTTTTTTTTTTTTTTTGAGACAGGGTCTCACTTTTGTAGTTCAGGGTGGCCCTGAGTTCAGCGTTGAACTCATAGCAATCCTCCTGCCTCTGCCTCCCAAGTGCTGGGATTATAGGCATGAGCTACCACGCTCAGTACTGTGGTGTGTGGTTCTGATTGCTGGTGGGTGTGAGTCATCATACCTGGCATCGTTGTATGTGGTTTCTGGGGACTGAATCTAGGCCCTTGCACTTGCAAGGCAAATGCTGGAGCCACTGAGCTAAATCCCTGGCCGTATTGACTTATCTTCAAGATTTCTTATTTTTCTGGCATCTCAAATTGCTGCAATCCCTCTAATGAACTGTTCATGTTTCATAATTGTATTTTTTAGCTGCAGAATTTTTGTTTTTATGATCTTTAAATTTATTTTTTCTGGTATTTTCAATTGAGATCCTAATACCAAACATTCTTTTCACTTTCTAAACACAATCTCTTTAATATGATCTTTGTGTGTATTTATAATAGTTGCCTTGAAGTCTTTTTTATGATAAGCTCAACATCTAGGCCTCTTCAAATAACTTCTATTGCATATTTCCCTCCTGTCTCGATGGGTGGATCAGATATTACTGCTTTTGTTTAAATGTTGTGTATTTTTTTTGTTTGTTTGTTTGTTTTTTTGAGACAGGGTCTCACTTTGTGGTTCAGGCTGGTCCTGAGCTCAGCCGCCAACTCACATCACAGCAATCCTCCTGCCTCTGCCTCCAGAGTGCTGGGATGACAGGCGTGAGCCACCACGCCTGGCACTGTGGTATGTGGTACTGGTTGCTGCTGGGCGTGAGTCTCCACCCCCAGTATGGTATGTGGACACCGGGGATCGAACCCAGGTCCTTGCGCTTGGAAGACAGGCGCCGAAACCACTGAGCTAACTCCCCGGCCCTAAATGTTGCATATTTTTGATACAAAGATAGTTCAATTATTTTTGTAATTCTATATAGTGATTCCTTACCTGTTGGGCCTTTATTGTTTGATTCTTTATTCATCTACTAACTTGGTTAAACTGCTGGGTGAAAGCTATAGTATTTTTGAGATTCCTCTATTCACTGCACAATGTTGCCAGCTTAAGAAGCTATTTATAACACTCACCTGGAGAGAAACCCTTATAGGGAGAAGCTGATAGTGTGATCTAGGTCTTCTCTGGCTGTCCCAGCTGGATTCTTTCTGTATTCGGGAGTTGAGATTGCATGGAGAGGCGGAGGTCAGAGCTATTGCCACCTACTGGCTGTGGCCACCAGAAGGTCACAGGATGGTGACAGGACAAATCTTCTATAACCCGGTGCCAGAGAGGAAAGAAACAGTTAATATTCACCATTATCAATGGTGTCTGCTTTAGGAAGCTGGTGGAAGTAGAAGCTGGCACCTGGCTGCCAGCTCACTGGAGCCCTTCAAAGCTGTGAGGTAATATACTGTTCACCAGTTACCTGCCTGGTTTCCACCTAAATAGCTCCTGCTCCCAGAAATAACTCCAGCCTCTCAGTTGCTACCAACTGCATGTGGACCTGGCCCTGTGCTACACAGTGCTGGGGAACACAGTGTCTGCTGCTGTCCACGGGGCCCTGAAGTCCTTCAGAATATCTTCCTCTCAGTGTCCATAATGGACACTTGGCTGTCAAACCCACTGTGCCCATGAAAGCTGCAGTTAGCCTTCAGCAAGGCAGCCTTGAATGTAGAGAGGTATGGTTTCTAGCTTAAATGCCATAGGCTTCCACTGTTTTTGTTGATATTCCATTGATTTTGTTGACTAGATGTTCCTGAATTTGTTGTAACCCTTCCCTTAGTCTCCAGAGGCTTTAAATAATTATTTTTGCTAATTTTGAATAGCTTAATTGATGCCTTTCCAGTGGAGAGGTTTCACTGGGGGATAAAATCACCCCAGAAATCCTGCCTTCCATAATTAAATTATACAATTATAAAAGCTTGCCTTATCTATTAAAGCATTTATTAAACATATTGAAGAAGTTTCCAGTTATCTAGCACACTTCACTTCCACAGAGGCAGAGAGACTATCTTTCTTATTTTTCAAACGGCAGAAGTAATAGCTTCGAAGTTCCATGATTTGCCTGAGGAGCCATATCTAGTTTCTCTTCTACAGGAAGCCCAGAGCAGATGTTTATACTCGACACTGGTTTATTAAGCTGCCAGAGTTATGCTACTCATTCCACCCACACTCTGGTTTGGATCTGAAATGTCCCCTGCCAGGCCTTGTCTTTGGAAGGTGCTTAGATGACAGGATGCTCTGCCTGTCAGTGGATCTGGAGCTGCATGTGCTGTTAGGAGGCAGGGCCTGGCCAGAGGAGGAAGTCACGGGGGTGTGACCCGAAGATGGCATCCGTGTCCTGGCGCCTCCCTTCTCTCTCTGCCTCTGGTTGCCATGGGTGATGAGCTCTCCTCTACAGACCCTCTCACTGTATGTTAGTGCCAATAGAGGCAAGAGCCCAGAAAAGATCTGGATCTGAGTCTGAACTCCACTATTTTATACCCAACAATCAAAACCCAAAAGTGTTTTGAATAAGCTATTGTATCCTCGGTTAAAAGAGATATACCTGTATGTATATCCCATAACTGGGAAGTTATCTCCCCTTTTGTGTATCATTGTCTTACTCTTGTCCGTAGGAGAATGAGTCTTACTCTGGTAAAAATATTAATTTTGATAAAAATATTAATCTTGAAGCAGAAAAAATATAAAACTCATTATTTACTTTTTAAATAAACAAGTTTACTTCTCAAAGTTTAGGTGATATCTTAAACTCATTTTGGGGTTGGTAGATTTTGGAGCTAGAAGATCATCAATCCAATCATTTAATTTTTACAGAAGAGGAAATAGTGGCCACATAGGTTACACGTCTTGCCAATGGCAGAATTAGGAGAGCTCATTTTTTTTCCACTCCTATGTGTTTCTTTATATTTACATTTTACACTAACATCAAGAAAAAGTGAACAAGTTTTTTATTTTTTTTGAGATAGGTCTCACTTTTATAGTTCAAGCTGACGCAGAGCTCACGATGTAGACTAGGGAAGCCTTGAATGCACAACAATCTTCCTGCCTCTGCCTCCTCCATGCTAGGATGACAGACCTGAGTCACCACGCCTGGAATTGTGGTATGTGATCACAGTGGGTTGAACTCAGGACCTTGCACTTGCAAGGCAGATGCTGGAATCATTGAGCTAAATCTTTGGCTCAAGTAAACAAGTTTTATGTTAATCCACCCTGCTACCCACCCAACACACATATGGCATGAAGATCCAATAGCAACTTTGCCTTTAAACATTTGCTCCCTGAAAACCAAACTTTGTACACAGTTCGAATATGACAGTTTCTCTCTTTTTGGAAATTTAGGTTGTCTGGGATATAAACAGAGGGGCTGCCAGGCCACCCAAGGTGAATGCTAAAGCACACTAAGGCTCTGGATGGTCCCATCCAGACAGGCTCTGCCTGTCTCTGTGGGCCTCATTAATTTGATGTGCCTTGCTTCTGTGACAATAGAACGCTGGCCTAGTCAAGTACTTGTCCCTGCGTGTCTTGGCCTGTCATGCTTTCCCTCGCGGATTGGCCGTGCGAATAACTGGAAAGGAAGCCCTCTCTGGAGGGAGGTGCCGCCACGTTGTTCTGGCATTCAACAAAGAAAGAATGCAGATCTTCCTGCAGGTGAGTGAAAGTGAATTTATTCATTTAAAATATAAAATAGTTTTGATTACAGGTTTCAGGTACATTGAATTATTTGGAATAATTGTATGTCGTTCTCATTTTTCATAGTTTTTTTTTTTTTTTTCTGTTTCCAAATTTAAGGGTAAGTAACATAATTTTTCTGTGCTTGGAAACAGTAGACCAGTAAATATGGTGAGTTTTCAATATTTTTAAACAGCTACCATATGGTATAGTTTTATTTCAGACTTCCATTAATATTCACAACTTTCCTTTTAACTATAACCTCATTAAATTTCCACATGAAAGAAAGGGCTATGGTAAAAGCAAATACTGGCAAAACTGGAATTTTATGTTACTGGAAATTCCCAATCTTCATGTTTTCTTCAGTTTTAGATTTGGATGATCCCTTAGGTAAATGGCAAATTTTGTTAGGTCTATTTTAGTAAAAGACATTTACATTAATCTACTTTGAAATGTTAAACCAACCTTTTGTGAGAATAATCCCATTGAGATAGTTTGTTTATATTCTTGTTATAGGTCTATTCAGATTTACTATTCCTAAGTCAGTGTCTATGCTATACATCATGATAAATATTAATATGATCTAGTCTGGATGTATTAGTCATTTTCTTGTTACTAGAACAAATATCCAATACCCTAAGTTTAAAGGAAAGGATTCTTTGGCTTACATTATCCAAGGGCTCAGTTCATGGTTGACTGCTTGAAGACAATATGGTGGACAGGTCAGGTGGAGGAAAGCTGTCCACACATGGTGTCTGAAAGAAGAGACGTACTAAGGTCCAGGATCTATCTTTCCATGTCACACACCCTGTGATGCACTTGAAACGAGGCCCGGCCTTTTGATAGTATGTTCAACCATGAATTCCTCAGTGAGTAAATAAATGAGTATAGCACTGTACGGGAGAAGCTAGCCATTTAGCAGTTTCCTGGGACTACCAGTTAAGCAGAACTTCTGCAGAACTCCTGGTGCAGAACTCCTGAGTTTCCTTATCACCAGTTCACAGGATGTTCCTGGGCATCTTGTTAAGTTTTGTATTATTGAATCTTGCAAAGGAGATTGGTAAACAAAGACTGGTTTAGGAATAATCAGGAAGAACTGCAAGGCCTGTCCCAGGAAATGCTCCAGCCCACCTCTACTGTTTTTACCCCTATGCATTGCTACTTTGTATTGGCTCCATAATAGAAGAGCTGTTGGAAGACAGCTCAGTGGTTCAGTCCTCCGAGGCTTTTCTCCCTGCTGGAACTCATCCCTGAGTGCCTCATTTCCTTCTGCGACCCTGGACATACACCGGACTTACACCAACAAGTGGCGCCTAGAGGAAGGACTCAAGGATTTAGAGGACCGGACATTTGGGGACTGAAGGGTGTGTTCCCTGGTAAGTGGAAGACTTCGGCATTATAGCAGGTCATGGGAAATTTTCCATCTCTGGTTGAACAGTATGCTCAACTGCTGCTACGAGGCAGTGGTCAAGAGGAGGAATTGGAGGAAGGACTGCCACCTCCTCCACTGAGGGAAAACCTAAGAGAAGGTAGTTTTGAGAGTGAAGAGGAGGATGAAGTTGAGAGTTTGGTCACTCAGATGAGGAAGTTACAGCATAAGATTGAGCTACTGCAGAGACAAAAGACTTTGGTATTCCCTGTGGAAAATAGGGAACCATCAGCTCCATTAGAGAGGGCTGGGGAAGCAGCAGAATTGCAGAGACAAAAACCAAATTCATTCCCTGTGGAAAAGAGGGAACCCCCAGCGCCTCCACTAGAGATGGCTGAGGAAGCGGTAGGGGGTGTTACTGTATGGAAGCCCCCGACAAATTATGTTTTTCTCTTATGTATGTTTCTAGTTCAATTGCTTTTGTTTCTATATGTTAAAGGGTGGGTTTGTCCTAAGGTCAGAAAAAGAGGATTTGGCAGTACTGGCAGACAAGTTCTTTGGCAAACCTTAATTAAGGAAGATCACCCTAAGATGACTGTTATTTTAGATAATATACTTATTGAAGGTCTGGTGGACACAGGAGCAGATGTTTCTACTATTTTACTACCTCTTGGCCAGAATCTTGGCCCCTTAAAAGGATACATACTCAATTTACTGGACTTGGTACTCTTAATAGTATTTCTCAAAGTGTTAACATTTTGAAGTGCCAGGGGCCTGATGGACAGCAGGCCACTTTACAGCCTTATGTTGCCCCTATTGCCATGAATCTATGGGGGAGGGACTTGTTACAACAGTGGGGAGCACAAATGTACATACCTACTTTGTCAGACAATGTTAAAGAAATAATGTACAAAATGGGACACATCCCAGGGAAGGGATTAGGTAAGGATGAAAGTGGCATTCATTTCCCTATATCGGAATCTACACAGAAGGGTCTTGGTTATCCAAATTTATCATAGGGGCCACTGCTGTGCCAGCTGCTCTTCCTTTAAATGGATTACTGATTCTCCTATTTGGATTGAGCGGTGGCCCTTAACTAAGGAAAAACTACAGGCTTTGGAGACCTTAGTGGAAGAGCAGTTGATAGCAGGTCATATAGAAGAATCTACTAGTACTTGGAATTTTCTTGTTTTTGTGATAAAGAAAAGGTCAGGGAAATGGAGAATGTTAACTGATTTAAGAGCTATTAACAAGATCATTCAGCCTATGGGACCATTACAGCCTGGAATCCCTTTACCTTCTATGCTTCCAAAAGAATGGTTTTTGCTAGTCATACATCTTAAAGGCTGTTTTTTTTAACCATTCCATTACAACCTCTAGATTGGGAAAGGTTTGCTTTTACTGTACCTACTTTCAATAATGCTAAACCTGTCAAGCGTTATCAATGGAAAGTATTACTTCAAGGCATGATGAATAGTCCTACTCTGTGTCAGTATTTTGTTGCCCAGCCATTACAACATATCAGAATCTGTTTTCCTACTTCCATTATTTATCACTATATGGATGATATTCTTGTGGCAGTAGAAAGCCAAGAGCAATTAGTAGTAATTTGGGCAGATATGAAACATACTTTGGAATCCTGGGGCCTGGAAATAGCTCCTGAAAAAATCTAGTAGGGCAATGTAGTTGACTACTTAGGATATAAAGTTACAGCTTCAGCAATCTATCCACAAAAAATTCAGATTCGAAAAGATACCTTAAAAACTCTTAATGATTTTCAAAAGCTTCTAGGTGATATAAATTGGTCGCAGCCTATGTTAGGCCTAACCAATGCAGATCTTACTAATTTATCTCAAATTTTACAAGGTAATCCTCAGATAGTCCCCGACAACTTACTCCAGCCGCAGAGGCTGAACTCCATCTAGTAGAAGAATGAATTGTCAATGCCTGGCTGGGATGATTAGAACTAACTTGTTCAATTAACTTTGTTATCTTCTCATCTTCTCACTCACCTATGGGTGTAATTATGCAAAAGAAAGAAAATATTTTAGAGTGGCAATTTTTACCAAATAAGGCAAACAAATGATTAAAAACTTATGGAGAAAAAAAATCTATGAAATGATTATGAAAGGTTGGTTGTGGGTTTGACAGCTGTCTGGTTATAATCCTAGTTCTATTGTTCCTTATACAACTAAAGAAATCTCTCAGCTATATGCCCTTAATGAAAATTGGCAAATGGCTCTTTCTGATTTTGTAGGACAAGTGCACAATTCCTATCCTAAAGGGAAAATATTCCAGGTTTTAAAGTGAACCTCATGGATTCTCCCTACAATTGTCAAACATAGACCACTCCCAGGACCAAGAACTTTCTTTAGAGATGCTAATAAGCTAGGAATGGCCGGATATCTTTCTGATGAGTTACGTAAAGTGGTTCAAAGTCCTTATCATTCAGTTCAAAAGGCTGAGTTATATGCTATTCTCATGGTTTTAGTGGATTTCTCTATTCCTCTAAACTTCATTACAGATTCTCATTATGCTGAAGGGATTGTACAGTCTATTGAAACTGCTTTTATTCCTGATGATGGCTCTGAATTAAATACACTATTTCTTCAATTACAATAATTGGTTAATCAAAGATCATTTCCCTTGTATATTATTCACATTCGTGCACATTCTCAGCTGCCTGGACTGTTAGTGGTTGGCAGTGATGCTATTGATAGACTCCTCATTGGCAAGTTTGTTGCTGCTACGCAGTTTCACCAGACACATCATGTTAATAGTAAGAGCCTTAAACATCGTTTTGCTGTTAAATGGCAACAGGCTAAACATATTGTTAGAACATGTCCTTCCTGTTCTTTTTATTCTGCTCAAACTTTTGATGATGGTGTTAATACTTGTGGACTGAAAAGTAATGATTTGTGGCAAATGGATGTTGTTCATATTCAGGAATTTGGAAAGTTGAAGTATGTACATCATACCATTGACACATACTCAGGCTTTCAATGGGCATCAGCTTTAAGTTCTGAGCGTGCAGATGCTGTTATTTCCCATCTTATAGAAACTATGGCTGTTATGGGCGAAACACGTCGGCTAAAAACTGATAACGCTCCTTCTTATACCTCCATTAAACTTCAGTCATTTTTGAAGCAATAGAATATTGAACATGGTACTGGCATTCCTCATAATCCTACTGGACAAGCAACTTTTGAACGAGCTAACCACACTTTGTGAGGAATGTTATTAAAACAAGGGCGATATGAGGACTCCCAGACAAAGACTTCATAATGTACTTTTAACTTTTAAATTTTTTAAATCTCGATACGTGTGGCTTGTCAGCTGGTGATAGGCATTGGAGTGTACAAACGGTTCAAGAGTTGTAGCAGCCTATTTATTATAAAGATGTCCTGACCAATGAGTGGCAACTGGAACTGTTCTCCGGTGGGGGCGAGGATATGCTTATATTTCAACAGGCAATGAAAAATTATGGATCTCAGCGAAAAATCTCAAGGCCAAATAAGAGTAAATGAACTTGGCTAGACACTGACCTATGTGTGTCGGGGCCAAAGAAACTGCGAACACCACTGAAGAAAACAGTTGATCCTCCAACATGGGGACAGCTGAAAAAACTCACCAGAGAAGCTGAGTCAGTGGTCAAACTGACAGGAAAACTGGTAACACCCATGACTGTGTTTTTGGCAATGATGGTAGTGGTAAGTTACCTGCCAGGTAAGTGGACAAAACTATCCTTGTTGGACTTGTAATATTTCTAATCCTATTAATAGAGGAGTCATAGGGGAGAGCCAAATGTAACTGTAACAGTAAATGAGACTAGTTGGCTCCCTGGAACCTATAATATGAAAGAGACTCTTAAACTAGAGGAAGAGGAAGACAGATTAAAAATTATACAGTAAAAGTGATGACATTCTTATTTTGCTTTGGTAAAGATCAGCGTTGTTCCAGGTAAAATCAAAAGTATGGTTGTTTATGATTTCTTCTAGTGCTATTTTCTATTTCATTCTTTTAAACTGTTTCTGCTTTATACTCATGGGTTTGAGGGCAGGTATTACAATCAGACTGATATCTTAAATATTCTAAGTCTTTCACCATGTTAGATGTAACATGCCTCACACGAAACAGATTGGACTTATTTGTGACAATGCTTGAGCATTAATCCTTGAATTGTTCTTAATATTTCCCATGGAAACATCATTGACTGGAACCTTTTTGGTTCTGTTTGAGGAAAATTAGCTCAAGTGACATTGCCACATGTTTAATGGCTCAGTAAAAATAAAAAAAGATAGCTTTCAGACATGTGTACCTCTGCTCTACTTATTGCTGAAAGCCTCTATTCATTGGAATACTGAAAACTCTACTTTTACTTGTATATCATGCACCATTTATATCTGAATAAATGCAAGTATGACTCTTGATTTAACTTTTGAAAGTTTATATATTCATACAGCAAGGAACCAGCTGTGGATACCAGTGTACCCATCGAAGAAATGGACTCAGTCTTTGTCTCCCGGCGGTTTGGAGACCTGATCTTCTGGAAAAGTAGAACTTGGGAAAACGTAAAGGACCTGTTTTGGCATGTGTTAACCTGCCACACATGTTGATGATAAGAGACATTCGGGATACCTAGAATCAGGGACAAGATTTTTAATGTGAACTGTACAAATTGTCTGTCGTTAACACTCATCCCCTCAGTTATGGATCAGCAGAGGACGGTGGGCCTCATTATCACGAATTGTCATGAGGGTCCTAGGGCTCCTTTCCCTTATAGCCACTGCAACTACAGCCACAGTAATCCTGTCTCAAACAAGTCTAAAATACACATCGTGCAGATGGTTTTTCTAAAATTGTCACCAAAACTTTCCTGTGCTCATAAAATCAGCACTGAGCTGTTTAATGAAGGTAGCCTGCGAGGTTCATGAGTTACGGTTGCAAGCTCCCCCTTCAGCGCCTATGGTACAACCCTTTTTTTGCAGAGGCTGGTAGTCAATGACGGGTAAGAGAGATGCAGGAGATTACCAACCTAAGACAGAGCATGGGTGCATGGATACTCATGGCTTGATGAAGGATAAGGAGTTGCTTTGGCACCTCTCACCTAAGACAGGCACAGTCATCTTGCATTTATAAATTGTTTAAAGAAGGGGAGAGCAGTAAGCCGACTTGTAACCTCCATCAACAAGTTCTGTGCAGGTGTTTACCGTACTGACTAATTGAGCTGTTAAAAACAACTAAGAGACTGGTTGGAGTTATTGGTGCTGTTACCACCACTGCTGCTACTACTGGACTTGCTATGCATCAATCCATCCAGAATGCTGACTTTATATGACAATGGTACCAACATTGTGAACAACTATGGACACATTAAGCTGAACTAAGTATTGAAACCGTTAATAACCTAACTGAATCAAGACAGGCTGTAATAATTTTGGGAGGTCAATTAAAGGAACAACTAAAGTTGAAAAGGGATGGGAACTATATGGATATATGTATCATATATGTACATATGTATATGTACTTTATAATGCGACAGTATGATTGAGCTAAACTAAAATTATGTTTATTGCATCATCCCAAAACTACTAATTTGATTTAGGACCTTATTCAAGACATTTGGCAAACTTTTTAGAGAGAAATTGTCTGTTCTATAATGTCTTGCCGCATCCCTCAAATCTTATGAATAACAAGTTAACTTTGCTGTACAAATGCATAACATTCTAGTATTAAAACAAAAGGGGGATATGTAGGGGAAAAGGTAGCCCTTTAGCAGTTTCCTGGGACTACAGTTAAGCAGAACTTCTGCAGAGCTCCTGGTGCAGAACTCCTGAGTTTCCTTATCACCAGTTCACAGGATGTTCCCTGGGCATCTTGTTAAGTTTTGTATTATTGAATTTTACAAAGGAGATTGGTAAACAAAGACTGGTTTAGGAATAATCAGGAAGAACTGCAAGGCCTGTCCCAGGAAATGCTCCAGCCCACCTCTACTGTTTTTACCCCTATGCATTGCTACTTTGTATTGGCTTCATAATAGAAGAGCTGTTGGAAGACAGCTCAGTGGTTCAGTCCTCCGAGGCTTTTCTCCCTGCTGGATCTCATCCCTGAGTGCCTCATTTCCTTCTGTGATCCTGGACATACACCAGACTTACACCAACATAGCACCACCCAGGATCCCGTCAGCATCCCCTCTGTGAACATGAGAAGCTGTAACCTGTGTATCTCCAGTGCTGTATGAGTAGGCTACAAGTTTGCCTTCAGCCAGTGGGCATTTGTGGTACTTACTTGTGCTATTAACTTTTCTCTCACACACATTTTAACAAAGTGACATTTTTTAAAAAACAATTTTATTTACTGTTTTAAAACATTTAATGATATTTTCCCCTAAGATTTCACTAATAAAATTTTACAGTAACAGGTACTATATGAGATGATTTTTCTTGTTACTTCCTCCAGAGCAGTTTATTTTGTTTCACCTCAGGACCTCTGCAAATACTGTTCTATCGTGATTTTTGATTTTATAATAATTCTCATTTGCTTGAGTACTTCCTGTTCATCTACATTTTCCTATTTATTCATTTATTTGTTGAGACAGGGTCTCACTATGTAGCTCAAGCTGACCTTGAACTCATAGAAACCTTCCCGCTTCATCCTCAGTGCTGGGATCACAAATTTGTGTCACCTGTACCAGCTATTTTGTTTTAAATCTTTTTCCAGGCAGCATTTGTGACTAACAAGAGTGGTAGTTAGCTCTAGGCCCTGTTACATGCTCCTGTATTGTGTTTATTTCTCTCAGATGCTAGTTTCTGGCTTACTGTGTGGCTTACTATTCTCCAACATGTCAATTCGAAATGCTAGACTATGGCTGATTTTATGATGTGTCTTCAGAACCCAGCCTGGGCCTGGCAATGGAGAGATACTGTTCAAGAAACCTTTGTTAAATAAACAAATGAAAGAAATTTTAATCTGTCACCTTCTCCCTAAAATTATCAGTAAGGAGAAGTGTTTTTTTAGTGGAAGTAGTAATATTTTGGACCAGGTGTTTTAATGTGCCAGCTATTAAAGATGGAGATCAGCACAGAGCTGGATGCACACGGGCTTCTGTTTTTTCCCTCCGGGGCCCGTGGGGATACCCTTCACAAAGATGCTTTTGGTTTCCGCCATTAGACTGCCAAGAAAGCCAGCAATAATTGCTGTAGGAATTTTATCTATGAATATTTCCTGTTAATTTCCCAGGAGTAAAGCCAGCTGCTCCCTCTTTTCACAAAAAATTAGAGAGCAGGTGGAAATTAGCGTAGTAGTAAGTGATTGTTAGAAAAGTATTTACTTGAGCATGGGGTAGTAAAGAATAAAAAGGTATTTAAAATTTTCAAAAGATTTTAATTTGAAATATTCATAAATTAAGTAAAGACCAAGGTAGAAAAATATATTTGATTCATGGAAACACTTTTCCACTCCATTATATATATATATATATATATATATATATATATATATATATACATATACATATATATATATACACATATACATATATATACACATACACACACACACACACACACACACACACATATATATATATATATATATATATATATATATATATATATGTATGTATGTATGAGACAAGGTCTTGCTACATAGTCCAGGCTGGCCTCAGACTCACCAGGGTCATCTTGCCTCAGTCTCCCAAGTGCTGAGATGAGAGGTGTGTGCCACACGTCCAGCTCCTTGGGCTCTGTTTTTTTTTTTTTAGGTTTTCTTTTAGGTTTTTTGAGACAGGGTCTCGTGTTGTGGTTCAGGCTGGCCCTGAGCTCAGCCTCCAACTCACATCACAGCAATCCTCCTGCCTCTGCCTCCCAAGTGCTGGGATTAGAGGCACGAGCCACCACACCCGGCCCTTGGGCTCTGTTTTGAGCTCATTTTCCTCTTCCTGAAGCACATCCTTTAAAACACCCCTTGGGGAAGGAGGTTTCTCTTTTCTGCCCAACTGCCCGTTGTGGTATTTGTGAGTCTGCTTGCCTAGGTCACGAGTCTTACATCTATCTCAGATCGCTCTAGATGTTACTGTGGGGTTGTTTTATTTATATGAGACTAGCATCTAAGTCACTAGATCGAGTAAAAGCCTGTGTAGTCAGTTGAAAGCCTTAAGAAAAGACAGAAGTAGGAAGAGGAATCTCTCAGATATGGACCAACACACCACGATGGACGAGATCGCTGTTTACTGCAAATACACCTGGTAAAAAAAACAAAGACTGAACAGAAAGTAAAGGGCCAGAGACCTCCTCACCCTCCCCCGGAAGAGGGAAACTTGCCTCCTGGCAGCCTCAGGACGTGAGCTGCTTCCGCCTTCTTCCTTCTCTCCGAGGCCTGCCACCGTGCCCAAGTTGGGTAATTTTATTTTTACTTGTCTTTTGAGTTATGTCAATTCATTTTTAAGATTTTCTGGTTTTGCTGTATGCTCTATTCACGTCTTAAATCAGTTAGTGATTTTTAGTTTGACTTTAGTGTGCCTTCAAGTAGAAAGCTCAAATATTTTATTTGTCCTGTGAACGCATCTTGGGTTTGCTTTCACCGTTTCTCAGGGACGTCATTTCAGTTCATTACATTTTTTGTTTTCATGAGATCCAAGAGATGAAGAAGCTGCGGCCACTGCTATATCTCTGTCAGTCTCATTATTTCTATTTCATACAGATAATTCCTACAGTAGAATTTCTGCACCCAGAGTCAGAGAGGCCATTTCCTTGAAGTGGACACGAGTTGCTGAATGTTAATGTGCTTTGATTCTGCTCCTGAGAGATTCATGCCTTGATTCTCCCCCTCCCCCTTTCCTGTTCCATGTACTGCAATAACTCTGTTGCCCAGGATACCTGCGGATTTCCTTTCTGTGTGCATCTGAGACACTTCGGGGTAACAATTAGGAAGATTCTTTTCCCTTTAGGGCACCATTACTTAGTTCCGAAAGTTTTTGCTCACTTCAAGGTCATTTTAAATGTTTCTCCCTAAGTTATAGATCTTTGCTAAATTACACCAGCCATGTTGCCATTTTGTGCTTGGTGTCTGGAGAAGAGAAACAGGAAATGTACATTTCAGTTTGAAGACATCCAAATACAGGAAAATGCTACTGGAGTTCCCTTCTCCCTTACAGGGCAATATTAGGCCATGGGGGGAATCTGTTTAGGTGTTATTTATGGAAAATATATTGTTTTTAGAGTTTTAATTATGATTTTGGATAGAATATTTAAAAACTGGAAAATAATTACTTTTTAGAGATTTTCTGCATTTTCTCTCTAAAGCTCATTTATGTGAAAATGTTTATCTTTCAAAAATGCATTTATCTTCTGTCCCTACTCAAATGACATTCAAATCTGTAAACACAAACTTTTACAGAGAGGAGATTTTGCTAAAAGTCTGGTGATTTGGAACTCATGAGGTCCTCTGATATAAGGCAAATATCTGTTTTTTAAAAAAATGCATTTATTCTTAGTCATTCACATCACAGCAAGTGAGAATGAGAATGTCACAGGCCAAATCATTACTTCCATTTACACTGTTTGATGAAATTGTGATTGATTATATGGGTTTGTCTATTTTAGTAGAGTTCTATTTATTCTCTAGTTAAGTTCTAAAAAGTTGAATAGGCAGAGAACCCTATTACGCTGATTAATTCTGATTCATCAGACTACTTTTCATCTTTTGCTCATAAAATTCAATGATCTCATTTCTTTTTTTTTTTTGAGACAGGGTCTTGCTTTGTAGTTCAGGCTGGCCCTGAGCTCAGCCTCAAACTCACATCACAGCAATCCTCCTGCCTCTACCTCCTGAGGGCTGGAATTACAGGTGTGAGCCACCACGCCCGGCACTGGAGTGTAGTACTGGTTGCTGCTGGGCGTGAATCTCCACGCCAAGTATTGTATATGGTTAACCGGGGATTGAACCTGGGTCCTTACGCTTGCAAGACAGGCACTGGAACCACTGAGCTAAATCCCCGGCCCAATGAGCTCGTTTCTTATTCCACAGATTAATGACAAATACCTTTTTAAAAATCAACTTTACTAATTTTAGTAAATACACAGTTGATACACTTTACCTGTGTAACCACAAAGAATTCAAGATTAGTTGTATATTCCTGTGGCAGTGCTATATTGTCTTGAGTGCTGTTGCTTTTGTATTATATTTAGTCCATGTGGGTTAAAATATTCAACTTTATTCCTCCACTTCAAAATTGTTTTAGCTGTGCCAAGTCCTCTAAATTTCCATTGATTTTAGAAGGAGCGTGCCCAATTTATAAATAAAGGCTGCTGACATTTTTATTACTATATATAAGGATATATTGCATGATCTTTCTCCACACGTCCTAGCCACCTCTTTTGTTTGAGGGTAATTTTAACAAGTGTGAGCTGTAATTCATTATGACTTGAATTTGCATTTGCCTGCTGTTAGCAATGAGTATTTTCCACATACTTTTGAATCCTTTGTGTATTTTTTGAGAAGTATCTGTTCAAGTTCTCCGCCCATTTTAAAATCAGATTATTTGTTTTATTCTGAGTTTTTTTTTTAAAAGGCTGGTACTGGCACTTAGATAAATATGTATAATTCAGTAGTACAGAGATAAATGTCCAGAAATGGGCTCAACGTATTTGTGAATTTGACATGAAAAAACAGTGAAAAAACAGACGAATTATTTAGTAAGTGGTTCTGGAACAACTGTAAACCATCTGGAGAAAAATTTGACCCAAACATAACTTCGTATACAGCAAAAGTTTTAGTGTAAAATTAATTCATAAAAATACTAGAATAAAACATAAAAATAGAAAAAAAATTGAAGAAAACATTTCTAAATGTCACCCAGACCAGAAGTCATGCAAGAAATTATTCATCAATTTGGCTAAAACTAAAACACTGTGATGGCCAAGTAACCATTAATAAAATAAAGATTCAGAAAATTTAGAGAAAATTATAGGTAACAGAAAATAAGAAATAATTAATCTGAAATAAAAGCAAAGGTCATAAACAGCCAGTTCACAAAAAGTCCAAGTGACTCTTAGGAAAAATATATCTTAGTATAGTTAAAATAAGAAACATATAAAATGACAGAGAATTAGATGAAAATACTATTAGATTCATAAGGATTAAAATGTTACTTATATTTCTGCTACATAGGTTGATGATAGAATTAATAATAGCTGATATTTTTAAGCACTTCCTTTGGGTCAGGTGTTACATGAAGAGATACAGTATTTTATTAACTTAGTCCTGATATTCTTTTAGAGTAAGTACAATTATTTTTTTTTTAATTAAAAAAAATTTTTTTGAGACAGGGTCTCACTTTTGTGGTTCAGGCTGGCCCTGAGCTCAGCCTCCAACTCACATCACAGCAATCCTCCTGCCTTTGCCTCCTGAGTGCTGGGATTACAGGCCTGAGCCACCACGCCTGGCACTGAGGGATGTGGTACTGGCTGCTGCTGGGGTGAGTCTCCACACCCAGTATTGTATGTGGTTACCGGGGAATGGAACCTGGGCCCTTGCGCTTGCAAGACAGGCGCCAGAACCACTGAGCTAACTACCCGGCCCAAGTACAATTATACTTTTATTTTTATGTGACAAATTAGAGTCTAAATTTTTTTTCACTCACCAAGAGAGAAAATAGCAGAAGTAGATAGCAAGCTGAGGAGATTTCAGTAAAAATATAGAAGTAGGTGTATTTGACTATTGTTCTTCAAATGATCTGTAATAAAAATTCAAATTCAGTCCCTTTAGTCCTGAAATTCCACTTTAAGGTAGTTATCCAACAGACTTATTCACACATATACTAAATATGAACATGAATATATTTACTGCGAACTTGTCTATGATAGAGTAGCTTAGAACGCAAATTCATTCACAGTACAGCCATATAGTAGGTGGCCAAGCAGCTGGAAGCAAAATAAGAAGCTTTTCAATTGCCTCATCTGAGGTGTGCCATCATCACGCATTCCCCCAAGTATATACCCGTTATTTGTATGTATGTCCTCATGTGACCCTGGAGCATCTTTAGAAGCATGCATAAGACACTGATAATTGTAGCTGCTTTATGGAAGAAAGTTCTGGGTAGGTTAGAGGACAGCCTCACTTTTCACCATCCTTTGCTATTAAATTTGGAGTGGATTGTCCATTCAAAATTAAATCCATCGATGAAATTCTTTATATGATTTTGGAAACAAGTTCAACAGTATTGTGAAATGCTTTCTGTGGGGAGGTTGTACTTGTCATGTTTTTATAAATAGTATACATATGTGTCAGATATATAACATGATTTGACATGCTTATATCTACTAAAGTAGTTGGGATTGTTTTAACAGTGACTCCCCCACCCCAACCTTATTTGACACCAGGGACTGCTTTCATGGAAGACAACTTTTCAGTGGACTTGAGATAGGGGATAGTTTTCGGATGATTCAAGCATATTATATTTATTATGCATTATATTTCTGTTACGATAATACAATGAAATAATAATGTAACGCACCAAAATGCGAAGTCAGTGGGGACCCCAGAGCTTGTCATTTTTTCTTAGGTTTTTTTTTTTTTTTTTGAGACAGAGTCTCACTTTGTAGTTGAGGCTCACTTTGGAACGCTGGCTGGCCTCAAATTCACAGCAATCCTCTTGCCTCTGCCTCCTGAGGGCTGGGATTACAGGTGTGAGCCACCACGCTGGGCTGATCTTGTTTTCTTGTAACTGAACAGTCACTTCTGGGAGTGATGAGAGATGATGACACCCAAAGTGTGTTGTGTATGTTCAGTTTACTCCATAATATCATTCTGGTTGATGTCACTGCAGAAAACTACCTCACAAAGGTAGGATGCTGGAAATGGAAGCAGTCCTTTTAGTGCTTCTGCAGGAATTTTAGGATATTTTGCCTGGACTCTACTCCTGAAGGTGTGGACATTTGAAGTTGTTTCAAATGTACGTTTAGGCCCCTGTCATTGGCAGCATATTCAATTGGTTCTTTTCTCTTAGGATCAAAGTCAGTTCACCTCAATTATTCACAAATGGGTCAGAGGTCCATTCTTTCCCAGTTTGGGTGCATTTTGTGGTTGGAAAGTGATATTCAAATTCTTTTGAAAGCTGAGATAGATGATCATGTATCACGTGGCAGAAAGAAGGCAGTAATTAAGTTTCTTCAAAAATTTCTGCTAGTGTCTGAGTCATGTAAAAAATCTCAATGCTCGTTTTCATCCCCATGATTCCAGTTTGGCTTTGAATGCAGCCACTTTATTTGCCAACTTGAACATGGTTGTTCTTTTATTCTCCCCTGAAGTGACAGATTGAGTTGACTGAGCTTGTCGAATATACGCTTTGATCCTTCTATGTCACTGAAATGTGCTGCCAATAATGATGCTTTTAAAAAGAAATCTCTGTATTGCCTCATAATTTAGACAGTGGCCAGGGGCTTGCTACTCTTAGAAAGTCATCATACTTTTTTTTTTTTGGTCCTAAAGATCAAACTCAGGACCTCGTGCTGTGAGGCAGATGCAGCACTTCTGAGCTAAACCCCTGGCTCAGTCATCATGCTTTTGACATGTGTGCCCTGCACCCATCTTCTCATGGATTTGTGTGCAGTGGTGTGAGTTGAAGCCACGGACCTTAATGTGAGAGGTAAGTTCAGTACCATCCTGCCAAATGTGGTTCAGTTCAGATGACATTTTTTTGCCTAGCCACTTTGTGCTGTTATGACACAGATCAGAGACTCCCACGCAGAAGTGGCCCATTTGTTCTGAGTAGTAGGACCAGAAACCACCTAGTCATGCCGCCTACTTCGCCTTTGTATATGACACAAAATAACCAAGTTTTCCAACATGTAATCATTTGAATGCTTGAATAGTCTTGCAGCTATGGTATTGGTGGCAACAAATGTGCATGTAACAGTTTCTCACATTATCATAAAAAATACATAAAAACAGTTAGCATTGATTCTCGTCACTATCAGTAGACTACTCAGCCTGCCTTCTACGCCAGAGTGACTCATTAATTCCAACCCCTGTGACTGAATATCCTGTACTGTTTGTCTAGTTCTAGTGCAAGCCAGGACAGGGACATGTGACACTTTTTGAACTGCACGAAAACTGCAACTGAACTCTCGTAAAAGTTTCCAGTAAATGTTTTTAGCAGCAGGCAGAATCAGTTCTTCAATAGTAAAGGCTTCTATATGCAGTCAACTGCTAAGACTGATGCTTTCTGTGTAGACACATCTGTTGAAATGGCGATATTCAATAACAGTTTCTGTTTTTGAGTTCACAGTTTGCAAACTCCAAAAACTTGTCTTTTAGTGTGAGATGCTTGGTATTCTCATGGAGAAACAGTTTTTAAAGTTTCATGGCTTTGTTGGATAACGAGTTATAGTACTGGCTTGGAAAATGTGAGTCACCTATTGCAATTAACTTATAATTTAAGTGTGACTCTTTTTTTTTTTTTGGTGGCAGTACCAGGATTAAACTTGGGCCCTTGTGCTTACAAGGTAGTTGTGGTGCCATTGATCTAAATCCCTAGCTCTCAGGGTATTTTCTTTTAAGAGCCACTATTTTGTTGCCAGTCTCGAATCTTTCGTTCTCTCATCACTGGGCCTTTCTCAGTTTTCAGAGAAGCTCTCCAGTGTCAATGCTTCTTACTCGTTTGGCTAGGGTTAGCTGTGGGATTTCCACAGCAGTGACTAGGGTAAGTGTGCATTGTGGGAAAGAGGTATGGATGGAAGTGAGAAATAAAATATGGCCATGCTGGTTTAAACTTAGTGTTGGATTCTGACAAGCCTGCCACCCGGTGTAACTGTACAATTGGAGTACAACAGCTCCCACGATAACTCTCATGACCTCATGCAGCTTGTCACTAGCCACTCACTGATGAGGTTTTGATCTGAGCCTGCCAGCAATGGGCTTATTATAGTTGCCGAAATTCTGGCCTTTCTGCTGTTAATCTTTATTTGGCAGCAGTTCACCACTGCTAGCATCACTTCTCAGCTTCACCTCAGATCAATAGGGATTGGATTCTCATGAGGAGCATACCACCCAACCGTTCACATGTGCAGCTCAGAGTAGGGCTTGACATCCGATGAGAGTCTGATGTCCCCACAGATCTGACGGGGCAGAGATGACGTGTAATGTGAGTGATGGGGAGTGGCTGTAAGTGCAGACAGAGCTCAGCACACTAGCTGGCTGGCTACTGCTGTATGGCCTGGTTTCTAATTGTCTACAAACTGGTACCAGTCTGTGATCCAGGGCCTGGGGACCCCTGGCCTAGAATATTTATTATATCTTCCTCCAATATCATAGTCCATATATGTGGAAGCTCGGAAGGCTTAGAAATTATCTAGAGTGTTTACTTTAGAAAGGAGATCATTAAAGCTCAGAGTAGTGAAGGAATTTCCCTTTTCCAGTCTTCTTTCTTATCTAGTATTGAAACTTTTCCTCTCTGCCTAACAATTCACTGCATGCTTCAGGTCTGGCTTCTTCCAAGATAATTTTGCTCTATTAAACAGAACTCAGAAAGACTTTTGCTGATTTTGGGCAGAAAATTGAAAAGCAGTATAGAAATGGGAATGGGTGGGATAAAAAACTAAAATATACCCAGTGACAATAAATGAATGTCTATTTTTTGTATTCAGCCTAATTTTGGTTCTCCTGATACATGTTTGTGTTTGTTGTCCTTTGGTTATGCACAGTTGCAACAGTTTTTTTGGACAGATAACTTTCTCTCGTCACCTTGAACATCAGTTTCCACTGCAGTTATTTAATAATGGAAATCATGTTCTTGAGAAAAATATGACAGAGCTTGCAGTCTGTGTGATACAAATGTATCTTCAGGTAAATTAGAAGACATTATGAATAGTATGCTTCTTTGTATTCAGAGCAACAAAACTTACTCATTGCATTTAAAAATTCATAGGTGCCTTATGAATAAATAAAACTTTAAAAATAGTCAACTCATTACTTTAAGTTTAGCTGGTTGATCATGATTAATAGACATGTGAATTTTAAAAAAATAATGGAAAAATGATGCATCTTACTGCAATACTGTTATGAATAATGTAATTAATGAAGAAAAAGATGTTGAAGTGCATGCATAAATACAGTTATCTGAAAAATATTTATCCACAAATCATCACTGAGGTCTGTTATGTGCAAGGCACTGTGGGAGCTGCTGAAGGCTTCTTTCCTACTCAGCATCATTTCATAGCATGTATTTTAGAGCAAAAACTAAAATTAGTTTCAGATGAATTGAAGGGTGAAGTTTTAAAAAGGTAATGAAGAGGAAAATATTTCTGGAAATATCTTGAAACAGGAAGCTGATTCAGTCATGAAAATAAAGTCAATTGTTTTGACCAAATTAATTTACTGTACAGCAAATAAACTGGTAGCCCCATCTGTGGTCACTGTACCCTTGCACCTCTATTTTATTAACCTCAGAAATCCAAATGCTGTCTTCCTGTTCAGCAGGGCCTCACAGGTTGTGTTGAGCCCCCTTATTTGGACTCCCCAAAATAGCAAATTCTTCTGCTTTTCCTGTCAAGTTGAGGGCTAGTATTATCATCCTTTGAATGTCTCTGAATGTGTCCATATGGTGGTTGATTTTCTTGTATCTGTCCATACCTAGGATAATCCTTTTATTAAAGTTTCTTCAGAGTCCAGGCAAGGCTGCTGTAGCTCCTTTTTAGAACACTGAATGACATATGACTCAAAATATAGAATTAAGTATTGGTATTTTAAGAAATTTTCTTAAAGCCACCGTTATTAGATGTGATTTACATACAATGGAACACACCCAATTTGATGATGTTTGGAAAATGTTTATACCTGGATCATTACAATCAAGAAAATGCAAATGTCCACTGCCTTTCAAAAATTCTCCATATCCTTTGTAAATTAAATCTTCCCACTCACATATCCCACCCCCAGGCAATCCCCAATCTTCTTTCTATAAATATAGATTAGATTTGTGCCCTTGAGTTTCACCTATATGGATACTTACTGTGTATACTCCTGGGGTAGACTCATTGGTATCTGACACATTTTTATCAGCATAATATTTTAGAGATTCATCCATGTTGTTACATATACACTGTAAGACACTGTTTTATTATCAGGTAGTACTTAGTTACAGGAATAAATTATAATTGGTTTATGTATTTCCGCCTTGATAGGTGATTGGGTTGTTTGTGGGTTGTAGCGATTATAAGTAATATAAACATACTGTCAACCTTCACGTACACGTCTCTGTGAGGACACTGTCTGAGTGGTGAACCGCAGGAGGAGAGGAAAGAAGTTGCTCTATTTCTCTCCCAAGTTGTTGTGTCACTTTACATTTTTTTCAGCAACATACCAGATTTACAGTTGTGTTTACCTCATAGTACTTTCAGTGTTAACATTTTTAGCCGTTGCAATAGTTTCATCATATTTTACTGTGGTTTAATCTACATTAAAAGGCTGAAATGTAAAGTGCTAACTCCTGCAGCTGCTCATGTCTGCTCGGTCAGTACTGCTGGGGAGGGCACCACGTGTTCCCCTCAGGCTGGGTGACTTCTCTCAAATTGCGCCTCATAAACTGTCACTACCAAGTCTGCAAACCCAGCTGTGCCTTGCACAGTCCAGCAGTTCTGGGCTGGTGTGGGCTCTGAGTGGCGCTGTGTCTGCGTGGGGTGGGGAGCAAGACGTCTTGCTGGGTGCAGAGCTTGCAGGTGTTGGGGTGGCGGGAGTACCTGCTTCTGCGCCGCTGAGTGGCTTCTCTCCTGCCCCAGACCCACTGGCTGTGATGCCTGTGACTCTCTGGGCCAGTTGGCTGAGTCTGACTCCAGGCCTTTAGCTGGGACCGTGCATTCCTTTCTTTCTCCCCAAGGTCCATGGCCCTTCAGATGACTCTCTGGCTCTCTGCTTGACTGTGAATGTCTTGATTATCAGGCTCTTTCTCCTTGTGGGGGCTGGAAAGCAGTCGCTGGGCCACTGCAGAGCTGGGCTCCTTCCCTCTGGCCTGCTCCCTGGGCCTGAGTGTGAGTGGTGCTGGGACTGGGGAGTACTTCAGCTTCTGCTCCATACCTTGGATGTTCGCATTGATAGCTGGGCTTTTCCTTTGTGCTTGCTTTCTATACCCCCCCACCCCCATTCCCAAATACACGTACTTCCGGGTGAGCATATCCCAGCATCCCCTGAGCACTGCTGCCTCCAGTCAGCCATGATGGAGCCCTTGTGAACGCACCTTCAAGTTCTCTTCTCAGTTACAGGCAGATGGGACCATGCCATTGATTCTTGATATGAATGTTTGTGAAAATGATGTTGGCTACTTCTAGCACTGCCTCTTAAAACATTATAAGTGGTTCTCTACCTTCTCAGTGAAGATGGAAATCCAGCAGGGAGTCTGAGACAAGATGCTTAGAGCGAGGGACTGCATAGTCTGGATGTGGAAGGTGCCCAGATTCCTACGATGTTTATGCTGACCACACAAATGGCAGATTTCTGAAGACTGTAGCGTTTCACACATTATAAAATATTGCCAACTTTTAATGAATTTATGTATACACATTATAATTAAGAACAGTTGTGTATATTAAAGATAAAATACTTATTTTTAACTTCTAAGGAGTTTTAAAGCTTCAAAATTTCCTCGTCTAGTAAGTTAGTGGAATTAAAATAGTCCTTCATGTTTCGAATATTCATGGGGTTTGGAGAGTCTATAAGATTAAGACATGTAGGTATGAGAAATCTCAACCCTCAGCCCAAATTTTTGTCTTTATTACTGTTAAATGACTGTTAACACTATCAGAATTTTATTCATTTGAGTGAATGATTATCTTGCCTTTTAGTGATCTCTTGAAAATATGAACTCTTTTTTATTCTCCATTCTGAACAATATTTAGTTCATTTTCTTTCGTTATATGGCCAGAAATAGAATGTAACAAATTTGAGTGGAGGAAATAGTACTATAAACAGTCTGGTGAGTTTACACAATTGAATAGAGGGTGGAGACAAATAATTATTCCTCATGAAGATCTGGAAGCAGGGAAGACTTAGTCATCCTTAGCGCTGACTTGTGGAAGTGCTCTTTGGATTCTGCCAATGAATAACTTACCACCTATGGTTTTCTGTCCTTTTGAATCTCGGCTGTAGATTCAGACATGTGAGAGAGCCATCGGAGTCAGTTCCTAGTACCTAGGGAGGAAGATTTTCTAAGACTGACAGCCCACCTGGGACATACAGAAATGACTAAGGAAATTCTTTGGAGAAAGTGGAGGCTTTTCAGTGTTGTCAAGGGGAAAACTGGTATAGGAACAATTTCCAATAAGTATGTTCATTGAAAAGGGAGAATTATTGATATATAATTTAGATTTCATCATATAGCCATATTTGGTTAAATAGAAGGAAGTAGTTACATTAATAGACTGATTAATTGTACATATAATTATATTTTTTATCTTTCAGTGAACTATGTCTATCTGTCTGTTTGTCTGTCTGTCTGTCTGTCTGTCTATCATCTATATATTTGCAGACTGGGGAATACCCAGGGCCTTCATACATCCCCAGGGCTTTTTTTTTTTTTTTTTTGGAGACAAGGTCTTTCTTTGTAGTTCAGGTTGGCCCTGAACTCAGCCTCGAACTCAGCAATCCTCCTGCCTCTGCCTCCTGAATGCTGGGATTACAGGCGTGAGCCACCACACGCAGTATTTTTCTTTTCTAGATGGGGTCTTCCTAAATCACTAAGATACCTAGGCTGGGCTGGAACTTGCAATCCTCCTGCCTTAGCCGTCCAGATGCTGGGCTTACAGCTGGGTGCCGCCTTGTGTTTTGATAAATTAACCCATTGATAAAGATTGTCTGTGTGGCCCAGGATCAGAGCTAGTGATGACAGAAAATGGATGTAGAGGACTAAGGGGTTCCTGAAACTATCTCTAAGCTTTGCATCTTTAGAGAAATTCTAGGGCTTTTGCCAGTAAAATTGTGGTTCAGTTGTTTCTTACCTCTGTGAAACTGGACTGTGTTTAGATTCTTTTTTTTTTTTTTAGGTTTTTTTGAGACAGGGTCTCGCTTTGGGGTTCAGGCTGGCCCGGAGCTCAGCCTCAAACTCACATCACAGCAATCCTCCTGCCTCTGCCTCCCAAGTGCTGGGATTACAGGTGTGAGCCACCACGCCCGGCACTGTGGTATGTGGTACTGGTTGCTGCTGGGTTGAGTCTCCACGCCCAGTATAGGTATGTGGTTACCGAGGAATTGAACCCGGGTCTTTGCACTTGCAAGACAGGCGCCGGAACCACTGAGCCAACTCCCCGGCCCCTGTGTTTAGATTCTTAACACTTTTCAGTAACAACATGCCAGAGACTTAAAGAATTGTGGTAGATTTTCACTGGAGTTTTTTATTTATTTTATGGTGGAAATAAACGAGGAATGCCATACTTGTCAAGAAGAAAGGAAAAAATAATAAATCAAAAGTTTATAGACCATTAGAAGCCAACTTTTAGACTTAGAACTGACAAAAGTAGGAAAACGCCTAGATAAAGCCCAGTGCACGCTCTATTTTCTAAGAGTGTGTGCGACTAAAATCCGCACAGTTGAGGGCTCAGAACATCTTCACAGGCTTCTGCTTGTAGCACAGGTGACCCTGCTCTGGGGCATCCCTGCAGCTCTGACCTGATGGCTTGTGCCCAGCCTGAGGTCTCTTGACGGCTCCCCGTTGTATTCTCTCCCTTACCCCCCTCCATGACAAGAGTGTGACTCAGGCTGGAAAGATTCTCACTGCATTTTGGTGACAGTCTTTGAGTTGAGATATTTTTCATTTTGGTCTTTATAGGATGGATGATGTGATTGGCTTCTAATTCTAAAATCTCAAATTTCCAATGGTCCCCCAAACAAAGCTCATTTTGGATTAAGAAATAGGGCCTTGTTTATTTTACTAAAAATACTTAAAGAGTCCATTCTTTATTAAATTCCTTGAGCTTTGGGACAGTTATTACCTGGACTCTTTATATAGGGTTTTTTGTTTTTGTTTTGGTGCCTGGGATCAAACGCAGCCCTTGAGCTTGCAAGACAGGCATTGGAACCACTGGGCCCTTTGTATAAGGTTTTAAACATTTAAATCCTAAAGTAAGATCCTCATCAATTTAGATTTTTTTTTTTTTTTGAGACAGGGTCTCACTTTGTAGTTCAGGTTGGCCCTGAGCTCAGCCTCAAACTCACATCACAGTAATCCTCCTGCCTCTGCCTTCTGAGTGCTGGGATTACAGACGTGAGCCACCACGCCAGGCACTGTGGTGTGTGGTACTGACTGCTGCTGGGCGTGAGTCTCCACACCCAGTATTGTATGTGGTTACAGGGGATCAAACTCTGGCCCTTGTGCTTACAAGACAGGTGCCGGAACCACTGAGCTAAATCCCCCACCCACCAATTTAGGTTTTTTAAAATTAAGAATTTGGAATTATTGGGAAGAAATTGACATTTACCTTTATACCATGAAAAATAAAATATTGGAAGTAATGTTGATGGGATATGTTAATTTCAATTTAAAAAGCCCGTCAATCATACTGAATATGGTTATAAGGAGGAGGAATCATGTACACTTGTGTATTAAGCATGTTTAGTGGTATTTTAGGCATTTTCCAACACAGTCATTCCTGGGATATATTGGTACTTACTGTTCTTGTTTCAGAGGGGAAACTATTTTAGAGAACATTTTTTGAAAAAGTGCTTCTAATCCTTGCAATGAGAATTTAATGATAACTGATCACATCCATCTAGAGCATCCCCAGAGGTGAATTGAAGCTATGAATATGCTTTCATGAGGGTAGTACACAAATAATTCCTAGGGAGAAGAAGCCATCTTTAGCACGGAGACAGGGATGACATGGTGAACTAACAAAATTAGTTTCTTGGGTACCAAGGGAGAATATTAATATACTGACTCATTGTCAGGATTATAAAGGAGCAGTAATTCCCCTATCACAGGATCCACAGTGGGTTGGTAGGTTTCCCTCAAGATATGTAACATCTAAAAAGGTTGCTTGTTGTAGAGAAAGATTTGAAATTAATGGAAATGTGTCTTAGGGAGCATGTTATGAGTTCTGGCGGAATGTCAGTTAATATGGAATAGTTGAATTCAGAAAATGATTTTCAAAATTGCAGATTGCTGTGATGCTTTTCAAAGCATTTTGCTGGTCACTGCTTTGTGTCCAGCTTTTGCAGGTGGATCACAGGCAGATCTGACTTACATGGAACAGTAGATCAGCTCACACAGGGTGGGGACTCTCGCTCATGTGGTTTAGCACACAGCTCCCAGCTAGAGCAGATGGTCAGAGTCCATTCTCTTTGAAAAACCAGGACAAAGTCGAAGCCCTTTTACCACTTACCATCTTTGGATGTTGGACAAATGATAGTAACAAATACCAGTAGGTGAAGATATGATCACTTGAGTTTGTCTTTTGTATAATATTTAAATAATTATTTTTGGTAAAGAAAGTCACTTCCGGTAACACTGGTTTGTGAAAAGAAAAGTTTCTTCTGTTTCTGGTCTTCTCTCTCGCGTCTAAGGAGAGCAGCTTCAGGTTCACGTTTTGCTTTCCTTTAATAACATCTTTCTCTGCATCTCATGCAACCATCCTGGCACTTGGACACCTATTGCTGCCTGTTGGTCCTCTAGGTTCTCTTCAGACATAAAAAGGAAGCCTGGAGTTTCAGTGAGATGGTGGCATCGTCCTTC